>JBBMKA010000026.1:1706804-1743988 GCA_037833695.1 Sechiopsis laciniata
ACAACACCCAACTTGGCTCCTAGGGGACCATATCTTATTTTGAAGGCAATCAATAATACGTCCTTTGAACGTTTGTTAATTTACTATTTTAAACAAATGCATTGTTTGAGTTATGAAGTAAATGAATATTCAATAACAAACAATTCCCAGTGTGCTCATTCTGAAGAAACTTATAAAAAAGAATCAAATTTGCATACAACAACAACAAGAATCTGATTCTCCTCAACCCATAATTTAAAAAAACCATAAAGCAGACAAGAAGATGTAGTTCAGAAATCTGGGAATTCCCATGTGCGCGTGCAGGAAAATTAGGCAAAATCAAAACATCCTTTTTGTCATCTTCTTAACACCATTCTCCATATTTATATTACATTACTCTATAGACTTTGTCAGAGTTATTTCTCTGTCTCTCCAGAACGGATCCACTAAAAGGGACCACCTTAGAGACACGCTTAGCCTAAATAGAATAACTTAATTGTTTACTTAAACGTTGCATTACAAGTCAAGGAAATTATTATTAATAATCAGTCATCACTTCTTGGATTCCCCTTCCCACCCGCCGAACTAAGCTAGAATTAAACCACATTTGTTCAATTAAACAGAAAGATGGAATTATTTACCTGACTAACAATTCCACTATCGAGAATCCACTCAACTGGAATTTGAAATGCTTTGTATCTCTTAGTTGCAGATTCACGCATTCTAGACAAATTGTAAACCCCATGCTCCAACCTGTTGAACAACAGGAACAGAAACTGAGAAATGAAACTAAGAGCAAAGGAGAAAATCAATCAGAAATAGGCACAATGATCTTGTATACTTTTCTAGCAAAGCTTGCATCTTTTTTAGAGTTGAACCACAGGGCTGGCGGGCATCACAACGAAACGACAACGCTTCGGATTCGAGCTTCTTTAGATCGCAATAGCCAAATGCAGCCTCACGCAGAGCGTCAGCCTTTTTCTCCGGCCACTGGAAGTGTTTAAGCACTGCTCTTTCATCCACCAGATATGAGAGCTCATCATCCAACCATTTAACAAATGGCACAACGTCCTCAATGTCAGTAAATGAAGCATTTTCAACTTCTTTTATCAAGAACCTTATGAAATCCCCTTGAGTCTCTACATCCGTCTTTATCTGCAAGTATCATCGGAGATCAATTATGAATCATAATAAAATCAAAACCCCAAGGGAATAAATATTAAAGTAACTTTTCTTTTTATAGATGTTAGAGTTGTATGTAAGCAACCCATCATCAAGAGGTTGATATTCCTCAAAACCAATCTTTAATTAGCTTCAAAGAAAATTTATTCTCTATGATAACCTTTTCCCTTTGTTTAGTTTTTCACTCTTTTACTTTCGTTTTTGTATTTTTTTTTGGAAACCAAAAAATCGAATTATATTCTGGCAACTACGCCCGTTCTTAGGCCAGGTACCGAGACACAACGAAGGAAGGGAGACCCGGAGTGCTACAAATTAATGTCTCTATTTGAAAAACGAAAAGAAGGCAAAGGGTAAATTTGAATTACACAACTACCAAAAAGGCATGTGAAGGGGGGTGGTAATTGCCAGTCCTAAGATGCAAAAGACAATTTGAATATAGAGGGCAGCCCTATGAATGAAAACCAATTGGGGCATCTAATTAAAACAAACAATGAAGAACCAGTCAATGCTGACTGACAAAAAGCTCAACCTAGTGGCATAATTGTAAATAACACACTGAAAAAAAATTAAGTGACAGAGTACATGACCGGTGACTTACAGCGAGCAAGTGAGTGGACCGGTTCTCGATTTCTCCGATCATATCACGTGCATTGGCTGTCGACGGCGGTTCAGCAACGCCGGATCCCGGTTCTCGCCGGGAATCTCTCCGCATTAATGAATGATAGAACTCAACAACCTCTGGAACTCGCCGCACTTTCGCCGGCATCAGCCTCTTTCCCTTGGGAGGCGGCGGAGGGGGCGGCGGAGCCGATTTCGACGGTGGCGGAGGAGGTGGCGGCGGTGGCGCAGGGATCGTTGACGATGAAGATAAAGAAGAAGAAGGTTTCGGAGGAGGCTTTGGAACCCTAGGTATTCGCGATTTCATGTTAGAGAGTGTAGATTCGGCGAGTTCTTCAGAGTTATTTCTCGAGTGTGTTTCGAGTTCTTCTTTCTTGGCTTCTGGATTTTCAACCTTATGATTTTCTAGGTTAAGAGGAAAATCGGAAAATTTTGTTGCTCTTTTCAAGCTTTTGATTAGGTTAGATTTTCCAGAAACCTCCATTAATCCCTGGAATCTCTGCGATGCCGAAAGCTCGTCGTTCGCCATTATAAGCTCCATTCTGGTTCGATCCAACGCCATTTTTTTCATCTCCTCGATTTCACCTTCCATGGCTTTGATTCTCTCATCACTCTCTCTCCTCTGTTCCTCAACACTCTGTTTAACTTCCTCCACTTCAACTCTCAACCGCTCATTCTCCGCCTCCAAGAACAGAATCCGCTTAGATGCTCGTCCAATCTCCGCATCTTTCGTAGAGATTTCGTTTTCAAGGACAGGAACAATGGCGACGGATTCCTTCAACAGCTTATGCTCCAATAGCTCAGTCTTCAACCGCGCCTCTCTGTCACGCAACTCTTCCACCATACGGAGGAGCTCCGTCACGTCCGGCGGCCGAGGCTGAACCTGAGCGGAAGAGCGAGGGAAATACACACCAAACGAGCGGGAAAACACCGTTTTCTGAGAAACCTTACCGGAGCTCGGAGACGGCTGCGCCGGCGTCGATGGCTTCGGTGAACTCTCCACCTTCCTACTCGCCGGAGACTTCTGTAACCCCATTGCGAGCTTCACCTTCCCAGATACCATTGTCTAAGCTCTGTTTGTGGGTTTGGACTTTTTTTTTTTACAGCCCTGCAAATTTGAATCGACTCATCTGAGAGAGATAAAGAAATTTGGAATTGGAGTTTGTGAAAATAAAAATGAAGAAGAAAAAAGTAAGTTGACAGAGAACGTTTGGGTTTGGAGGGCAATGGCGTCGATCACGAGGAACGGTCGTATTTTCTTAGATCTTAATTTTTAAAAGGAAAAATATGAGGAAATAAGAAAATAAAAATAGGCGAATCGCCTCGAGTATGTATTCTATTGTACTCGCTTTGTGACACTGACAAGTATGTGCGTGATGGAAAGGAAAGGAATCAAACTGTGAAGAGAGGAGATGAGTGAGTTGAGGGCGCGTGGGGTTTGAAGCACGGGCAGCAACCGGAGTAATAAAAAGTTCACACAGTAGAAAGCCCTTCCAACGGTCAGCTCAATAAATTTTCAACAAGTTTCTCACGATTTATCGCAACGTTTGACTGGTTTTCTTCTCATATGTTTCTCTTTTGACAACAATTATTATATTTAATATTTCAAACCTTTTAAATTTCTTTTATGTTCATTAGATTTTTTAGTTCAATTAGATAGTACTTATATAAGGGTATGTTTTTAAACAAGATAAGAGTTTAATGTATTTATAAATTCTTAATTATAAATATATACAAATTTAGATTAAGCTATTATCTTTTTAATAGGATATTATTGTTTTTTAAATAAAATGATAAATATGAATTTGTGATGATACAATTAAATTAGATTGAAGTCAATTAAATTAACATGCCACCAACATTTTTTTTGTAAATTATTATTTATTTAGGTTAACAAAAAAACATTTTTTTTAGAATAAAAAACCATTATTTTTTGTCAACCTATCTGCCTCGGACCCGATAGATATTAGTGCTAATTTATGTGACGATTTTAGCGAATAATTTTTATAAATCTTTTAACGTTTTGAAAGTTGGTTAGATTAATGGGAACAACAAATTAAAAGATAAAGAAAAGGCACATCATTGTGTTCATTCATATATGTCTTCGCTTCTTTTTAATAGTTATGGTAACTTGCCTTGTTACTAAATAATTAATCATTGCCAATTAAAACTCTTCCACTAGTTAATTAATTAAGCTGTTTATGATTTTCTCTTTTCTTTTCTTTTCTTTTTTTCCCTTTTCCACTTTTTTTTTTTCATTCTTAACCTAGCCATTTTACTTTTGAAATGAAAGAAGAAGAATCTCCAGTTTCAAAAAAGAAAAAATAAGAGTATCTCTGAATTTATAAGTTTAAAATAATAATAATAATAACTTTCTTCCAAAGTTAAATACAATATTAAATCAAGAGAAATGTTTTGGTCATGATCTAAAATTTGATATCCACTTATAACTTAATATCAATCACATTCTATTTTATTTGAACTCCATATATATATATATATATATAAAAATGACTATGTGTTAGGCCACATAGTTGTACATCAAATTTTATGTCATTTCTCTTAAACCAATGCTCTATTAACACAATTTCATCAAATCTAAATGAATTTCTCGTAATAAAGAAAATATTTTAATTATTTAGTACAATAAAGATGAGGGTAAAGATTTGTATCTCACTTTAAATGAAGTTAATTATTATTGAATTATGCTCATTTCTATGTCAACTACTATTTAAAATATGCTACTTATCTTATCAATTCCAACAATTAATTTTATAAAGGGTTTCATTGGATACCTTTTTCTTCATTAACAAATCGATGGAAAAAAGTAAAATATCAATATAAGTGCTTTATCCTTATATATACCATAAATTTTAAAGTTAATTTAGTTTAGCAATAATTGAGATCTATCTCAATTTAGAGACTGCATATTGAATCCCCAGCCTAAATGGTTGATGTACTAAAAAATTGTTTAAAATTTCAATTTACAAAATAAATATTAAAAAATTGAGAAAGTTGTCAACTTTACTTTTTTTTTTTAATTCAAAACCATTTGAAAGAAAAGGATTAGATCGTGTAGTCTTACGGCTACCAACTTATACAAAATGTCGACAAAGCTTTTGTTATTGTTAACTTGCCAACTCCAATCCATTCATGCACTTTTGTTAAACTAAATGAAGGGTGGTTGTTGTTTTTTTTTTTTTTTATATATATTTGTCGCTCTCCGGATCAGTTTGCACGCACATTTACTTAGGTTAAGTTACGAGATATACTATTTTATCCTACAATATTTAAATATCTCAAAATAAATTTTTTTTTTTTTTTGTCAATTCTCTCACCGTGTCACGGGAATAAAAAATTCCAATCACCATAGAATAATTAAGACCGAACTTTTTATAATTATCAAAGTTAATTGACGTGGCTTTATCCATGTTGTTGTAAACACATTAACCTCTCAAATTAATCAACCAAAGATCAATTCTAAAGCTACAAAAATCCACACAAAACCTTTAAGTTATGGGTCATGAAAGAGACCAATAAATACATACACATCTACCATGTATATAAACCAACTAAATTTCATTCTAAATGACTCAAATTCTAACATCCAAATATGACAAAACTACCCCTCATTTAGGGGAGAGGAGGAAAATGGCAGCCACATGTGACTTTAAAAGTTAACTAATTAAAAAAAAGGGCAAATAAGAATTGCCTTTTGAAATTATATGGCTGATCCATCATTTTCACTCCATAGCTCAATGCCTCACTTCATGTGTTTTCATTTTCACATTTTATTTGGCCTATTTCCAAACTCTTTCAGAAATTTTACATAAAAAAGCTGCTTATTCTGAGCCAAGCCAGCCCTTTGGCGTTTCAAAATGACCAAAAAGTTACAGCCCTTTTCGACCATAAACCGTCCTAGTTCAAGATGATCCACCACGGCACATATAAGAAACAATGCAAAAACTGTCATTTTTATTGGTGAGAAGACCTATTTCCAACATGGTCCCTCAAAATAGTGCAATATTTTTGTGGACTGAAAATCTAATGAGAACTATCGTGGAGTGATTCAAGTAGTCAAAAAAGGTATTGGAGTGTTTAAAAAGATGTGAATTAATTTCCTACGATTTTCCTTAACATCCAAATGTCGTAGAGTCAGACGGTATATCTCGTCGCATTAGTCGATAGTAAAGAGAGTAGCTCATATATCATTTAAAAATGTTGAAGATTCTTTCCCTTTCTAATGTGGGACAAAGTTGAATATATCCAACAATCTCATAATATTTATAAGATATATGATTATTTTATTTATCGTCAATTAATTTTGAGTATGAAATTCCTTAATATCTCATAGGGAAAAGAACGTATTTAGCAAAAAAAAAACCTAATATTTAATCAAATAAAAATGAAATTAAAATTTGATCCAAAATTCATAAATAGCATGTTGAGTATCACACATTCAAAAAATGATTAGAAACCTCACGGATGAACTAATTTAGAGATAAAACTCTATGCTATTTAGATACTATCTTTTTAATTTTATGCCACCTGATAAAGAAAAAAAAAAAAAAAACAGTACATTCTTTCCCTTTTTTATAGGGTTTACATTTAGCTTTGCCTTTATTGCTACGCCTTCCATCGATTTTTGTTGTCGTTGTTCTTGTCGCAGCGGTTTCCTTTCATATTGTTTGGTTGTATGTTGTCGTTTTCTATTTGCTGTAAATTAATATGAATTTTTCAACTTAGAAATAAAGGATTACCATGTTTGAAAATATTGCATATTGAAAAATTAACTTAGAAATAGCATAGCCGGATCCCACTATATACTAATTTTGGAATTTCTGTATAATATTGTCTCATATTAAAAGTTATCCATGAGCAAAAAAAGCGCTGTCCAATATTTTAGGCATATCTTATTCTCAAAGGTTTTAAGTTCAAAGTTTCTGAGCCCAATTAATGTTTTTATTACAAAAAAAAAAAAAAAAAAGGTACTATTCTCTGAAATCTTTGAAATCTTTTGGTAGAATTTTTCTATGAAATCTTTGCAAGATTTCTAAAGTATCGTTAAAAAATAAAAAATAAGCAAAGAAAACATAGACATGGGCTTATTTTATGATTAAGCTTAATCTGATTAGAAAAATACATAAAAGTGATCAGATTATGGATTTTGATTAATAATTTAATTAAGAAAGAACAAGCACATGAAATAGAGACAAAATGGATAAAAGTCAGACATACCTCATATTATGGGTGTTTACATTGACAATGATATAATTGTTGTCTAACTCCTAATAATTTTTGGTTTTTTAAGACCTTATTGACCACTAAATACAAAATAAATAAATAAATATATCTCGATATTTTTCCAGTGTATTTTCACGATTTAAATGCAATTCTTATTCCATTAGACATCACGTAATTTTTTTTTAAAGTATTCAGATGGAAAAAAAAATAGGGTAAAGATGGTCCTTAATTAATTTGTGTTTTAAAAAAATACATCCATATTTGAGATGTGAAATTTTAACGTATGACATTTTGATCACTAAGTTATAAATAATAACAGTGATGTTACAGTTACTGTTATGGTTGGCTAATTATTTATCTTGGTGCCCGATGATTCTTTCAGTTTTAGTCCCTTATGTATTAATTACCCTTTTCTGAATTTACTTGTTTTTGTTAAAAAAATTGAATTTAGTTGTTTTTTTTTTAAATTAACCTGGATAGATTATAGTAGAAGGGTCCCCTAAATGTGGATAAAATACAGGCACAAGCTCTACTTGATATAACGAAAATAAAGGAAGAGTACAATCTTCCATCCATACTAAATCTTCGGTCAACTTTTCAACAAATTTAGCCAAAGAATGAGCTAAGCCCATTCATTACACACCTCCTACACTAAACGAATGACAGGTTTTGGAAACCCAATGCAAGACATTTGATGTCATCAATCAAACACCTCAACTCAATTCTGCAAGATAAATAATTATTTAATAATTGAATAATCGTTTGTGAATCAAATTCCACTTGAATATGAATTTAGTTGTTTGTCAATGGTAAATGTTAAAATTGATGATATGATACTCTTTTTTTTTTTTTTTTTAATAGACAAATGATATGATAGACTTGATAAATTATCAATCCACTCACAATTTTAAATGAATGAGTTATAGTTATGAATTAAATTTGATTATATCAATATTTTATCTCTCACTTGTGGGATTTAAAAATTTGTAAAAAGAACAAGGAGGAAATTACATTACAAAGATTTTCTACTTTCAAACATTTTAAATGCTATATTATTAATCAATTCAAAACCTTAAACTTTTATTGACTTATTTAATACAAGTATCATATTAATGCATCATCTACCAATTTTAATATTTATCGAAGATAAGAGACTAAGTCGAAAAAACAGCAAAAGTACTCATATATTTAAGAGATTTTTTCATGTATAACAAAAGAAATAAAAATTAATAGCATAATTTTGAAATAAAAATGGTTAATAAAAGAAAAAAAAATGAGCTGTTCTTGTAAAAGGACAGAAATGCTCACATATAAAATCAAGTGAACTAATTGTCTTCGATCTGTTCTATTGATCGAAAAAAATAGTTCAAATAATTGAAAGCATATTAATTTAACTGATTGAAGAAAGAAAATTATGAAAAGTACAAAATTTTATTATAGATAAAATATTTTTTAAAAAGTGCTATAATTAAAATTGTTGTGATAAAAGTGGACTATATATAATAATTTTCCTATATTTAACTAAAGAAAAAGAGAGAGAATGAATGCATATGCATTTGGTAAAAGAGGTGGTATGTGTAGAGAGAAATAAAAATAGGAGGTGAAGAGTAATAAATATGAAGGAGAGGGAAAATGAATGTGAGAAAGGGAGCAGAATCATGTGAGAATAGCTAGCATGAAAAGCAATGCCACAAAGATACAATTAATATCTCTGTTTCATATAATATAATAATGTAACATTTTTACTTATAAAATAATAACAACCATATCAATGTAAGATTTTTAAAATAAAGGGATTGTTTTCTTTTTTAATTTAACTTGATATTCTAACTTCTTAATTATTATTATTATTTTTTAAATTGGAGGAAGGGGAGGCAAAAAACCTTGCATAAAGGACACATTCAAATAAAGTGAGATATTATAGTACAAATTGGAATTACTATAAGAATAAAATATCGATTTTCAGGATGAAACCAATGACTATGATGAACTGAATTACCACCAAACAAAAAAATCAACACGCCATCAATTCTTTCTATTGATATGAGTTGATCTAATTAGAGTGAAATTAAATGATCCTTAATTTATATTCTTCTTATTTGTAGTGTTACGTGGTTTTCAATGCCAACGAAGCCAGAGCCAAAATGTTACAAAAGCTTCCTAATCTCCCATTCGTCCTTCACATTTATCGTTTGTCCCTATCTCTTCATTTAGGGTTAGGAGTTTAGGGTTTTTTTTTTCCTTAGCAGAAAGATTATGGCATTTGGCAAAGGGCCAACGTCCTCACATGATGCCCTACCGCCTTACAAACAACACCTACCATTCTCAATAGCATTGGTAACTTTTACATTTCTTTGTTTACCCATTTTCTTTTCTCAATTTTTACTAGTTTTTAATCCTTATCTCTCAACATGTATTATTAATTTTGGAAGTAATTACCTAAAGCATCTAATTAAATTAATTTTATAAATTCTTTTTAAAAATGAATTTAAGGAAAATCATAAACATGACAGAAAGGGCTGATAGTGTACTTGTTGATTGATTGTTTGTAATTCAATTCAACTTCACATTTACGATTCGATTCTGAAAATCGGTATTTGACCGTGAAGTTGAAATAGATTATCGCCAATCAAGATAACCAACGTACCACTAACTCATTCGATAATTGTCTTTTGAATCTTAAATTTATATTAGTATTGGTAAAGTGTGTAAATATTTATGCATTCGCCATCTTTCTTCTCTTATCGGTGAGTTTTTCACCTTCTTCTCCATCCTTACCTAACAACATTTACCTAACATGTTTCCACGCTCAATTAATTGCCCTTTTTATTTACATTATGAGTGTACAGTAATAACTTACATTCTTTTTTGCTGCCTCAATTATTAATTACTCTTTTTAGTTTTACCGTAAATTTTGTGTTATTTTATGGGTTGTTTTTT
Source organism: Sechiopsis laciniata (assembly GCA_037833695.1). Taxonomy (NCBI): domain Eukaryota; kingdom Viridiplantae; phylum Streptophyta; class Magnoliopsida; order Cucurbitales; family Cucurbitaceae; genus Sechiopsis; species Sechiopsis laciniata. The sequence continues at coordinate 1,716,768 of JBBMKA010000026.1, forward strand.
TTTCCACCCAATATTTTTTAACACACTCTTCTACGAGTTTGGTGTTAAGGATTCTATATCAGAAAAAGTGAAGACCTCATAACAATATAAAAAACATATGAGTTACTTTTATCATTGTCAATTGGTTTTGAGGTGGAATTTCATGTTCTTAAAGGTACACATCAAATTAGTATAAATATTTTCTGATATAAGTGAGATCGATTAAATTTATTCCTTTTGTAATACATTAAATTTATATATATATATTATATGGGTGAGTATTCAAGTCACTTTACTCACTTTGACTATTCTCACATAGTATACCATCCAATTTTACACTATTTGAATGTGTAAAAAATTCGTAAAAAATTCCTTTTTAGGTAAATAAAATTCATCCCCCCTCATATATCTAAGGTTAATATACATAAATTGATGGGAAAATAAATTTGAAATTGTAGATGGAAACTTGTACATTACACTTAAGAATAATGAATAATATTTTTGTTTTCAACGAATTAAAGCACTGTACCAAATAATAACACAGCTACCGAACATAGAGACATTAATAAAAGGCAGAGCCTAAGCTATGTTGTTTTCTAATATCCTGCCATCTTGTTTTGTATCCATCGCCTAGATGTTTATCAACAACATAAAATCTTATTCAATTTGAAGTGTTTCGAAAAAAAAAAGTACTTTGAAAAATAAAAATTATATAAAACACTCGTTTCTTTATAAGAATAAATAGGTAGAAAAATATAGTTAAGCAAATAAATCTAAGTCCTGGCATAAGAGATTACAGATATTAAATAAATATAAATATATTTTTTAAATTACAACAATTGAGTGTGGGAGGATTCAAACTCATAATCTTATGATTAAATGGGTGTACATCGAACTCCCTAAACTACTGTTCTTGTTGGCAAATAAATGATTTTTAAGTGCCTTTTAGATGGGAGTAAAATAAATATAAATTAGGCGGGAATTTAATTTAAAACCATTATAATCATCATGAAATGACTTAGTCGTCAAAGAGAGCTTTGAGATATTAAAGGTGATGAGTTCAATCTATGGTGACCATCTACAAAAAAAAATTAATTTTTTCACGAAGTTTCTTGACATTTAAATGTTGTAAGATCAGACCGTATGTACCGTGACATTAGTCGAGATGCTTGCTGAAATTTAAAACTATTATAATTAAAAACAATAAATTGATTAATACATATGTTAAAATATTCAAATCATTTTATCCTCTCACAATAAACTAAACAAATAAGTTGAGGAAACTTATGTTTATACTGTTAAACAAATTTTGACAATAAGAGAAATAATTCAATTATAAGTGAGTTCATAATAAAATCCGACATTTGGAATCTTCTCCTCAAATTTTTATTGAACTCAAAGAAAAAAGAATAATTAAATAAACTTTTAAAGAAAGAGTTTTGTCATAAATTCGAATCCTTCTTAAAAAATGATTAATAAAATATATACTTATTTTTTTTTTTAGAAAATAGAGTATTATAAAAATGAAATTAACATAATATTGATTTAAAAAAAAGAAGAAAAAGAATGTACAAATAGAGAGAAAGAGACAAGAATATGAGGAAGTTTGTTTGAATAGAAACATATAGTGCCAAAAAGAAAATGTGCAAGCTGTAGGAAAATGAGAGTTGAGGTTAGGCCCCATGCTCTTCACTAAATGCCATGGCCAAAGCCACCAATGCTCTCAATACAACCCTTTTTCCCTTTTTCATTTCTCCATTCATTTTTTTTTTTTCAATTTTTCAATTTTTAATCTCATTCCTCTATTATATATTTATATATGTACCTTTTTTTTTTGCTTAAGCTGTTTTCACATTTTTTTTTTTGTACAATATTGCATTAATATAATATGCCAATGAGAGGCAGTTTGAAGCTACATCCTAATATATAAAGAAAAAGACTAGATGCTTAAACTATGATCGAATTTCATTGTATTATGGACTAAATATTTCACAATAATATTATATTTTTATTTAATATTCTCATCTTAATGTAGCTTATGATCTCTTTATTTTACAATAAATTTGAGAGAAAAAGATTTGATCATATAATTTTATAGTTACTAGACAATGCAAAAATATTCTTAGAAATTCTTATTGACATTGTGGTGCGATCAACTTGAACTCCAAAACAATCCTACATCATTTAATAAATATTTTGGGTTTTGATTTTTTTTTTTTTTTTTTTTTTGAATTTTGAATTTTTTAAAATTAAAATTCTGCTGTGCTTAAAATTTGAAAAAAAATTTAAAAATTAAAAAAAAAAAAGTTTTGGAATTTGACTAAAAATGCTAATATTTTAAAACTATGTGCCATACATTTGAAATTGCGATGGGCAAAGTAATTTGGGCTTTTTTATTTGATAGATTCAGGCCCAATATCATCAACTCTGTGGGCTATACTGCAGAGGAAAATGCGATGTCAAACATTTAAGTTTGAATAGCAGTTCACTATTATCCTTTTCTCATTTTCCATTTCAATTTATCAATTATAATTCTAAAAACAACCTAGTATTTTTTTTTAATAAATATATCACTCACGGCAAAAATCGATTGACGTCAAAAAAAAAAAAAAAAAAAAATGATGTAAGTGACTGTAATAAATTTAATTCATTATAACTCTTGACTGCTAACTCAATTGGTTAGCTTATGAGGATTAAAACAACCGAGAATTTATTTAACATTTTTGTTGAGAGAAAATTTGTAGTATTTAAAAAATGCTTTAAGGCCAACAGAATATATACCTTTTTACTTTGTCTCCTCTTGTTTTTACTTATACTTTTTGATTAAACAACAATTGACTGCAAGATTTAGATAGGTATCATCTTAATTACTAAGTCATGCAAGATGCTATTAATATTAAGTCAATGTGTATCCTCTTATTTTTCCTTATACTTAGATATCAAGAGTTTATGTCCCATTAGATAACCATTTCATTTTTTGTTTTCTTATATTTTTGTGATAACCAATTTTTGTTTTTGTTTATAAAAACTTTAAAACGTTTTTAAAATATTAAAGAAATTCTAAAAACTAAAAAAAAAAAAAGCTTTTAAAATCAAGTTTTTGTTTTTGTTTTTAAAAAAATATGAAAAAATCAAGAATAAATAGTATAAAACTAAAAAAATTAGAACAAAATGCGATGTTTGAAAACAAAAACAGTTATCAAACATGTTTTTTGGTTTTTAATTTTTAAAAACATAAAACTAAAATCATTTATCAAACACATATGATTTTTATTTTTTAAAACAAAAAATCAAAAACTAAAAATGAAAAACTAGAAACAAAAGACAAAAAACGAAATGGTTATCAATCGAGATCTTATTTATTTATTTTTCAAATTTCAAAGTATGAAAGTTTTTTTTTTTTTTTAATTTTATTTAAAAAACCTTTGGAATTGAAAATTTGAAAGTGTAATCTTCAGAGAATCAAATCATACAAATATTAAAAGAGCTCAGCTCTTCTTGTAGGCTATTTAAGATTTTTCTTTATTTTCATAATTCTTATGCTTACGCTTCTAACAAATCACAACCTATAAAATAAAACACCTTATCAATTAATATTTTAATTAAATACCCATAATTCAATCTAAGCATGACATACTTAATGTGTATTAATAGCCACTAAATACATGGTTAATTTTAAGTTGAGCTCATAATTAATGACATAGTAACCAAAAAATTCTGATTTGTTTTTTTCTTTTTTTAAAGAAAAGGTTAGGAATTCAAATATCTTTAATTTCAATTATTATTGAATTAAAAAATGTTAATATCTAACTTAAACTTAGCATAATATATTTAATATATTAACAACCACTTGTAAATAGTTTGAGGTTTCAAATTCCTATTTAATTTTGTTTGTAAATACCAAATTTGATATTCAGTTATTGAATTAGTTAGATGGTTATAATCTTTAGGTTAGCTAGATTTTCTAGATTATTCTTTTGTAGGTATAAATATACATTCTCGTAAAGAGCAAATGAATGGTTTTGAAATCAATAATATGTTTTTAATTATTAATGAATTGAAAAGCAATGCAAAGACGAGGAGGTGGCAATACTTGCCTTGACAAGCACGCAAGCCCCTTCCATTCTTCTAACGTTTCTACCTTTTAACCATTAGTTTCATGACTTCAAAGCCAAGCATATATGTTTGTCAATATTCCAAGATGTTCATCTTTTAACTAACCCCATAAAACAAAACCTTGAATCTCTCCCAAGTTGCCAATCCAAAATCCTAAGTGGATCACCACAAAATTTATATGCCAAATCAAAGAAAAACCCACCTCCAAATCTACATTATTTCGAAGATCAAATGAATTGCAATTCACAGAGAAGAGGAGCAGGAATCAAATGTGGAAGAAAGCTGATACAATGGAAATGTTTTGGAAAGAAAAACAAGACAAAAACAACAATGGATAAGAGCAAATCAGACAACAACAACAACAACAATAACAATGGGAAAAACAATTGGAGACAATTAATCGGCTCAAACAATTGGAAAGGGCTATTGGAACCACTAAATATCGAGCTTCGACGCTACATAATTCACTACGGACAAATGGCGCAGGCGACCTACGACACATTCAACACAGAAAAGGTGATCAATTTTGATGCCATGATAAATTTGAGATAGCATAATTTCTGATTTTTTAATAACATTAATTACACAAATATATATAATACAAAAAATATCAAATCCTAAAACATCTCTTAACAAATACTTAGAAATGTTCATTTCTCTGATCATTAAACCGGATAGGGGACATAAAATGTATCCCATCCTACCCGTTTTACATTTTTTTAAAAAGAAGTATGTATCTATATATATATAAATGAATGAAAAGTGAAGTTCACGGGTATAACTTATTGATCAAGAGGTTTTAGATTCGAGTCTCCCATCCTCCAATTGTTGTAACGTCAAAAAAAAAAAAAAATGAATGAAAAAAATATCTGTGAATTTTGCAGTGAAATACTAGATATTACAGCTAATCCATCTTGAAGAATATAAGGATATTTATTTATTGTTAACAAAAGGCATCAAAATTCGCGGGAAGCAGCCGGTATTCAAAGCAAAATTTCTTCGCCAAAGTTGGGTTAGAAAAAGGGAATAATAACCCTGCATTCAAATACAGAGTCACCAAATTCTTGTACGCAACATCGCAAGTGCGTGTGCCGGACGCGTTCATCGTGAGGCCGGTGTCGAGAGAGGCTTGGAGTAAGGAGTCCAATTGGATTGGATACGTAGCGGTGGCGACAGACGAAGGGGCCGCGGAGCTCGGGCGGAGGGATATTGTGATTGCTTGGAGAGGCACAGTGAGGAGCTTGGAGTGGATTGATGATTTTGAATTTGTTATGGATTCGGCTCCGTTAATATTTGGGGAATCCAGTGATGTTAAGATTCATCTGGGTTGGTATTCTATTTATACTTCTGATGATCGTCGATCTCCCTTCACTAAGAACAGCGTTAGAAATCAGGTAAGTTTCTTTCTCCTTACGTTCTTTTTGTTGTGTTGCCTAATTGTATTCATAATATGGTGCTAACGAGTTTTAATTAAAGTTCTGAACTTTATAAAAAGTTATATATTAATTGGGTCGACAATCAACCAACCAATCGAAGATAAGAAAAATGAGAAGAGGACAAAAGGAAGAGGGAGTACAATTTAATTAAGGAGAAAGACAAAAATAAATAATCACTCTCATTAAACCTTATTACATATAAAAAATCCAAAATATATAAAAGCCCTCTAAATAATAAATATAGATTTCGTTTGGGTTTCTAGGTGTTGCCCCCAAACCTCCACTTGCTAACCGCGCACCAAATTTCTTGGCTAAAAGTTAGTGGGTTATGGAAATTATGATTTCATTAGTATTTGATATGTGAAAATACTACTGACATATGAAACTTAACTCTAACTATGAGTGAAACTCTAACTTTTTTCATACCCACATATGCTGCCAAATTTAGGTGATATTTTATTGTTCTTTAATTCAAAAAAATAAAAATAAAAACATATTAAAGAAAAAAAAAATACAGTCCAAATTAGACCACATATATGTACATGAAAAAATAGGCCATACCAAAAAAAGACCTAAACTTTTCTCACTACTTATTGCTCAAGATTGTATTGATCTATATTTCTATTGTACTTGGATGATTGAGTGAATTTGACTACAATTTTCATGAGATTAATAGATGAAGAAAATGTTTTAAGGAGGCTTAGGCTAGAAGAATGTGATGAGTGCTTTTAAGGAATAATAATAGTAAACAAATAAATAAAGAAGGTTAAATTAGAGGAAAGGTAAAAATCTCAAATATACTTTATTATGAATTTTCTAGCTACTTAATTAATTTTTTTTTTTCTTTTTGAATATTCCAACAATAATAAGATTAGAATCCAAATATTTGTTTAGGTTTAATTGACACTATCATATTAGATAGTTTATGTATACATCTCAACAACAATTAAAAATGAAAGGAATAACTTATCTTATCTTATAGAAAACCTTTTCACTTTTTAATGTGAAATCTTGAACAACTTGCAAATTTAGAAAATTTGAAGACACAATGGCAAAGTCCTTGGTTTTTATCATTCTTACAACAATTCATTTAAAAAATTTAAAGTAACAAAAATATGGTTATTTAAATCCGCAATTCTTGGTTAACAAAGCTATTAAACTATAGTTATTAAACTTAGTTTTTTACCATGCTACGAGAGCTATAGCCTTAAACCTTAACCATATAGTTTAAAAAATGTAAATTACTTCTTAAACCTCTTTTTGGTAGGGAGTGATTTTATTATAAAATTCAATACATTTAAACTAAACATGAAACATTAAAGACATAATGAGTATAATTTAATAACATAAATTATGAATTGACTTTATAAAATATAGAAAACTCATATTAGATGGGCTCTACTAAAAAAGTAACTACAAATATATAGACAAATCAATATATTATAAATACTCAATAATACCAATATTATATATTTAGTAGGTGATAATACTTATCAATTACTATATTTGCTATTTTTTTTTAAATGATTATATTTGTAGTTGTTTTTAAGATTGGATTAATCTTGCCAATTTCCCTAAAATATATCATTACACTGATCAGGTTCTGGCCGAAGTTAAAAGACTTGTAGAACAATACAAGAACGAAGAAATGAGCATAATAACAACAGGGCACAGTCTAGGCGCCGCAGTAGCAACACTAAACGCCGTAGACATAGTAACAAACAAGCTCAACATTATACAAGGCACAAGCGCCCATCCAATTCCAGTGACATCCTTCGTGTTTGCCAGCCCGAGAGTGGGCGATTCCGATTTCAAAACGGCATTTTCAAAGCTCAAAGACTTGAGAGTGTTACGAGTAAAGAACGCGATGGACATGGTCCCGAACTACCCGATAATCGGGTACGCGGACGTGGGGGAGGAGCTGGAAATCGACACGCGGAAGTCGAAGTACTTGAAGAGCCCGGGGAGCGTGAGCAGCTGGCATAACATGGAAGGGTACTTGCATGGAGTGGCGGGGACACAAGGGAGTAAAGGAGGGTTTAGGCTTGAAATTGAAAGGGATATTGCGTTGGTGAATAAGAGCCTTGATGCGCTTAAAGATGAGTATCTTGTGCCTGTGGCTTGGCGCTGTTTGCAGAATAAAGGTATGGTTCAACAGAATGATGGCTCTTGGAAATTGATGGATCATGAAGAGGATGAGGATGAGTTTTGATTTTTTTTTTATTTTTTTTTATTTTTTTAAGTAATTGCTGATTGTTGTAAACATATGACTCATCGGTGGGTGGTTTGTTTAATTGTGTTTTTAGAGAGATTTTACACTTCTTTTATTTTATAAAATAATAATAAAAAAAAAAAAATCGTGTAGTGTTGTGAATCTTGAGTTGTTCGATTTGGCGTAACAGGTTGATGATTAGAGTTAAATTAATTGATTTGTTAGAGTTAGATCTTGAAATTTATATTTATAGTTATGAATTATGATCTTTGGCGTAACAACGTTGTTTTTCATAATTTATCTCTCATATATTTATGGTGCAAATTGTCAGCATCTTTAAATAAGTGTTGATGGAATGAGAAAGATGAAAATTAAGGAGAAAATGTGAAGGAGATGGTTATGTGTATTTGAAGTAAACAAAATATAATTATTAAAAAACTATCACTTGTGTTTCAAATAGAGAATAAAATAATGAATATGTATAGAATAAAAATTGGTTATTAGAAAAATGAGGAGTTATAAAAGAATAAAAATTATTTATAAAATGAGATTATAAAATAATGATTTTTTAGGTCAAATGAGGTAATCAAATCATTATTCAATAATCATTTTCATTCTCTTTTTCGATAGGATGGAAAATAACACATATATTATATAGATGTTTAAAACTTTTACCTTTTTTAATATAGTACAAAAATCAAAATGAATATCTCTGATAATTAGGAGTGAGAGATTTGAAATCATAATCACTTAAATTATGGATTGTTGCTTTATTTTTTCTTTCATTAATGACTAATGAGGCCAAAATATATTTCATTTTTAAATTTTATCATTTCAAAGCTCAAACGTGGGCTTCTTTTCTTCTTCTGTTCTCCATTTTAATTTTCCTTTACATATTCTATTTATTTTATTTTTTGTTTATCATTTTCACTTTTAATCCATCTTTCCCAAGTATTTGAATTTGACAAACGAGGACTAAAATGAGACTTTAAACCGGATTTATCTCATTATTGCTAATTAAACCAATTCTTTCAAGCACAATATTCCATCAAGCGTAAGGATTTTATTTTATTATTTATTTTATTTTTATTTTTATTATTATTGTTTTTTTTTTTGAGAAACAAGCGTAAGGAAATTAGATATAGCAAAAAAAATTATTATTATGAATTATTAACACCTATGACATTGATTTTAAGAAAATAAATAAATAAACAAATAACACCTATGACATTTAATATTCAAACACATATATTTTATAAGAATTGAGTTATATTTTGTTGGTCAAAATTTATTACTAAATTGACTTGTCTTTATGAATGACCAGTTAACATTTTATCCTCACCCTACCTATTATAAAAAAAGTATATATTTTTTGTCCCATATAAATAATAACTAATTCATGATATTCTTCTGGAAGACGATTATCCCCAAAAATATAAAAGTTTTCATCTGGACTCTATATCATAAGGGCCTTAATACTGTTGATATGATGCAAAAGCGACAACCGAAGCAATCTCTCTGTCCTAATTGGTGTTCTTTATGCAATGTTGATAGTGAAAATGCTCATCATCTTTTTTTTCATTGCAACTATACAAATCATATTTTGTCTAGACACCCTTATTTCTCTCAGATGGCCAACTCAACAATGCTGGAGGATCTCATTAAAGAGCTTTTGGATGCCTGTCTAAATACTCATCAGATGATTTTAAAAGCCTATTTTATGGCTGCTGCTTGGTGGAACATATGGAAGGAAAGAAATGCAAAAATATTTGATAGCAACCACGCCTACAAATCTCCGAATAACTTATGAGATAATATCAATATTAATTTTGCTTCTTAGTGTTCAAAATCCCCCCTTTTTAGAGATTATGACATTGCTTCCATTGCTCTAAACTCGACCGTTTTTTGTAATTTTTGCATGCATCTTGCATGCTTTTCGGTATGAACGTATCTTTTTCCAAAAAATAACTAATTCATGATATTAGTATTTAAAATAAGAAAATGCATAATATTTGTCAAAATGAACCAATTGCACCATTTGCTCTCGTACGTACAATTTAGACCTGGTCGCTACTAATAATAAATTTTCTTTTATTCAAAATCAATTATTGTTGTGATATCTCCTTTCATGTATATTTGAAATAATTATTTAAAGAAAACTAAAAAAAAAAAACTTATCATGAAAATAGACTTTCAATTCATGATCTCAACCGCGATTACCTTAATTCAATATCCAATCTTGGAAGCAAATATTTTCTTTTCACAAAAGAATTTTTAAATTTGACCAAAAATTTAAAGAATATGTATTATTGCTCCTCTCTTATTGGATGGATGCTTTAAAAAATTATACAATTATTTCATTCCAAATAACTTAGTTCCATTTGAAAAAAAAAGAACAAAAATGATAAATAAGAAACACAAAGGTTATGTAACGAACTCTCAATTTCAAACTATATAATTAACTCGTAATCAAAAAATTACATGTTAATATCCACCTTCCTCATCATAGTTAAATTGTTCTAATTTGATAGCTAGATCAAATTAAAAAATTATGCTTTCATTATTTATCTATCATAAAATTCGTCTTAAGAAAAATATTTTTAATTCTAAACTATTTTATAGTTTTAAATCTTGACTTAACTTTTAAAAACAAATATAAACAACAGATAGCAAAACAAAGGAATTAATAGGCAAAAGTAGTATTTGTGAGCTTATGTGAAAAAAATCCTAACTGAAACAGCCAGATTTTCATAGGATTTATCGATAAATTACTTATTAACCACCTTATATTTTAATGTTCTATTCATAAATTAGATTTACCAAGCCTAAATTAGTAAATTTCTCATATTATTTTATTTCTGGTTTCCTTCAGAACACAAAAGTTTAAATAATCCAATTCCAAAATTTTCTCAATATTTCAAATGAGATAAAATAAACAAATAATTAAATCAATGGTGGGAAAGTAGGCAAGTTGTTAACAAATCGAAAATAAATTTTTCATTGATCTTATGCCTACATGATATATATATATATATATATATATATTAAATCCATTTCTTTTTTTGTCAACAAGAATAATAGTTCAACTGCACTTGTATACATTCAATGACAAAAAAAATCATGAGTTCAAAACTCTCCTAATCTCAAAAAAAAAAAAAAAAAAAATCCATTTCAAATATACCGGTTAATAAAAGTGAATTTAATATATAGATATATTCATGAAAACAATCAATTAATTTCTTATTTTCTAACTAGTAAACTATCATTCCACTTTGAATTGAGTCTCACAAATCGTTACTTTTGAATGGTCTCATTCTAATGAATAATTTGGCTATTATTTACTTCTAGAATCTCTCTTTCCTAATTTGAGATAGCGGTCATGCTTATTGCACATAATAAGTTTGACAATTATATATGATGAAGACCTTCAATTTCAACCTTCAAATTTTGCTCGATTAAGAGCATTATATTTTCTTAATTTTCAAATGCGTTGCATTTTTTGAATTACAAACGTCCCATCAAAAACTTCAAATCCACTTTTCTTGACCAATGATAATTCACTTGGCCATATTAAAATAATAACAAAAAAAAAAGCCTCCAATCCATTTTCTTTGATAAACTTCAACTGTTCAGTTACCTTGCACCATTATTTAATTGGAAGATGGAGGATTTCATTGTTAATTATATGATGTGGACTTTTGAGAAATTTGCTTCTAAATTATTAAAATATGTGCAGCCTTCTTAATATTTGGGCATTGAAATAGTAAGTCAATGGCAAAGCCACTTTTCTTAGTTATTATTGCAATATTTACTATTTGACCGTTCCAAAATATGCACTACTATTACCAATCAATGGCTAAGTAATTTCTTTTGATGACTGGGTCCGAATTCCACCTCTTTTTTTTTCTTCTAAATTTTGATCAATTTTAACTTAAAATCTGATAGATTGTATCAATTTTACTATACACTTAGGAATATTTATATTTATTTCTTATTAAAAATTATTTTATGTCAATATCAAAATTATAATTTAAATTTGGTCTAATTATTTTTGTAGTTCATATTACACCACGTAACTAACCACGCCCAAAATGTTAAACAAGCAGATTTCACGACAACCCATAATATCAGTGCAGTGTCGGGCCTATATAAACATTGCCACACCAGACACGAAACAATAGAGGCTCTGATGGCATTGATAAATATTGAACTAAACTATTTGATTTTTCATTAACCTTACGTATATATTTACACAAATATCAATAGAGAATCTAGTAATAAATCATAAATAAAAGAAACTAAAAAAAAAAAGTTAACAAACTATGGTAACCAATTCTGAAACATATCTAATAATATTTAAATGATAAACTTAGAAATATTTATATTTCCTAACATCTAAAAAAAAAAAAGAATCCCCGAAATTCATTGATTTCTTGTAATATTCGATTGAATGCCATAACTTTGGTTTGTATTTTACTTTCTTGATGCAAATCTGCATGGATAAGAGGCCATACTTGGTCTCCCAATGCTACGTAGAGTCCCACTCCAATATCAACTTCGATAATTTAACCAACCTTCAATGATATACGTTTTACGGTCCATCTCGGCATAAATAAATCCAAAATATAAGGATATTCTAAAAAAAAAAAAAAATCCAAAATTTAAGGAAGCAGCCAAAATAAATAAAAACAAATTAAATGGACACGTAAGACTTGTACCAATACTAGACTTTGACTAGTCAACACAGAAACAAGACACAATAATCTATACCAAATCATAACTTCAAAAGCAATTTGGATACTTACCAGGCAATACCTAGCACATACATCTCACTATTTATGAGAACGATAATATGTCATCTCTTAAATATATTGGTTTTCTTTTATTAGTCAAATTATTATTATTTTTATATAATTTTTATTGCATATTTTTTATATATTCGCATTACTCATGTGACACATAATTATTTTCAGAAATGATTAAATAATATGTATTAGGTATTTCGTAGTCTACTTACTCATACCACGAACCATAACCATAATGAACAATAAAATGCATTCATCTTAGATTCTCAAGCTCCAATGGCGTTGCCTTTGAAGTGAAACTTCATGAACATAAAAGAAGAAACTTAAAAAATAAATAAATAAAATATAAAATAGATATAAAACGAGAACTGAATGGTGAGCTATTCGCAATCTTGTCATCAAGCAGAATATAGATAAGTGCATTGTTCAATTATGCACAAAAGGGAAAACAATGATGATGGATATGCCAAAAATGACTAATTAGAACAAGAAAAATCAAACCAAAAGGAAAGTACTAACCAAAAGCATCACTAGTGTTTTTAACCCCGCAAATTTGTAAGAGCAAAATTTAGGTATTTGTTGATAAGTAGCAATATATTTTTTATTAATAGAAAGAGAAAGTTTGATGAAAAAATTGATTTAACAATTTTTAAGATAAATAAATAAAAATATGTGGCCCATGTGTTGGTAAGTATAGGTACCACATTTACTAACAAGTACCTAAATTTTCTCTTTATGTAGTATGATTGAAAATTTATTTGATTGGATGAAAATGAGTTACTCTAAATTATATTATTTTATATTAGATAATATAAGTTTCCATTTTAAAATCAATTAGTGATGAAAACTGTGTCTACAAATCCGTAGTGAAAACTTTTTAACTTTTTTCGATTTGGGACGAGATAGATTTCTAACAAAACAAATCCCACTAGAAAACCAAAGCAAACCATATTCGACACTTTGAGCTTGCAGAAAGCATGTAAAAACAACCCCATGGCTGCAGCTACGAGTGAATTCATAGCAACAGAAAAAGAAGCTTCAAGGATTCTCTTCTCCCTTTTTATTTTATATAAATTGAAGTGTATTTATATAAATAATATATTTTTGTAGTTATTGGTCAGGCGGAGTTAGAGATGGGATCGTCATCAATATCAGGGGAGGAAACTCTCCATCTCACTCACTCATTCCTAGGGATTTTCCGTCCAGATCGAGTGAGTCTCCGAGAAATCTCGAGCACGCAGTTTTAATGGACATCTCTATCATGCACGTATATGAAGCATTACATAAAATATCGAGATAAAAATAGAGAGGAAAATGAGAACAAATAAGTAAATCAACGAAACTTGAGACCTATAAAGTTTTAGTACCTTACCTTACCTTATATTTTTTGTGGAGGAATAAAGAAATGAAAAAAATATATACGGGTTTTGAAAACTCCATAAATTCATGCCAACAAGAGCAGTTGCTCACATGCATTAATATATACTCTATGACCAAGAGGACATGGTTTCGAATCTCCCCAATTGTTGTAATCTAAAAAAAAATCAACATTCAATAATATATGTTTTAAAGTCCAGCCCAGCCTAATATACCAAAGCTATAAAACAGCAAGTTTTTTCCCTAAAATAAATCCAAAATTTAACAAGGCATTTGAAAAAAAGAAAAAATGTACACGTAAGAAATTGTATTTTGCATTAGACTTTGACTAGTCAACACAAAACAAGACAATTAATAGGATACTAATACCAAGTCAAAACTTTAGCCTTATAAAATCCACTTCTCTCATGAATTCCCTACACAAACCACCATTTGTGCAGTGAGAGATTTAATAAAACTTGATTGCATAAAATGCATTCACCCGTAAGATTCTCAAGCTGCAGAGGCGTTGCCTTTGAAGTGAAACCTAATGAACATCAATTCTCCACCACCATGAACAACTTCTGGAAACACACTGCTTCTCTTCGAGTTTTCCCTTTATCTTCTTCTTCTTCTATACATCGATCATTAAGCAAACCCAGCTCCCATTTCTGTGATATCGACGAACAACAACCAACCTCCGATGACGATGAGGTGATCCAAGCACTCGAACAAGGCCACAAACCAAACCAAACCAAACCAAACCGAACCCACAAAAACCAAAATCCAGGCTCTCCGTCATTCTCTTAGACCAAGGCCTCTTCACTGTCTACAAACGCCTCTTCCTTCTATCTCTTTTACTAAACATAACCGCCCTCGTCCTCGCTGCCACCGGGTTTTTTCCATACGCAAGAAAAAACCCTACTCTATTCTCCATCGGCAACATTTTCGCCTTGTCCCTCTGCCGTAGTGAGGCCTTTTTACGTGTTCTGTTTTGGCTAACCGTCACAATATTCGGTAAATCCTGGGTTCCTCTATTTTTCAAAACTGCCGTAACTTCTCTACTACAAAGCTTGGGCGGGGTCCATAGCGGTTGTGGAGTTTCGTCCATTGCGTGGCTCGTTTACGCATTGGTACTGACACTTAATGACCGACAAAACACGTCCCTAGCCATTATTGCGGTTGCGTCTACAATTCTAGCCCTTCTTTTTCTCTCTTCATTGGCTGCATTTCCTCTTTTGCGCCACCTTCACCACAATGTCTTTGAGCGAACCCACAGGTTCGCCGGTTGGACCGCTCTAGCCTTACTCTGGGCTTTCGTAATCTTAACGTTGACGTACAACCCCGTTACAAAATCATACAATAAAGACCTCAGTGCCCGTTTGGTTAAAAAACAGGAATTTTGGTTCACAGCGGCCATTACTTTTCTCATTATTCTCCCATGGGTTACGGTCAGGCGGGTTCCCGTAAAAGTCTCGGCCCCATCCGGGCACGCGTCAATTATCAAATTCAATGGCGGGGTAAAACCCGGGTTACTGGGTCGGATCAGCCCGTCGCCGCTATCCGAATGGCACGCATTTGGGATCATTTCTGACGGCAAAAAAGACCACATGATGTTAGCCGGAGCTGTCGGGGATTTCACCAGATCTTTAGTGTCGAATCCGCCGAGTCACTTGTGGGTTCGTCGCGTCCACTTCGCGGGACTTCCGTATTTGGTGAACATGTACGAGAGGGTTCTGGTGGTGGCGACCGGATCCGGGATCTGCGTGTTTTTGTCGTTTCTGTTACAGAGAAATAGGGCTGACGTGTACTTGGTGTGGGTGGCGAAAGGGATTGAGGAGAATTTCGGGAAGGAGATTGTGGATATGGTGAATGGGTATCCGAAAGAGAAGGTGATAATTCACGACACGGCGGTTTCCGGCAGGCCAAATGTGGCGGAGATGACGGTGAAAGCCGCCGGAGAATGGAAGGCGGAGGTGGTGATTGTAACGAGTAATCCGGAAGGGAGTAGAGATGTGGTGAATGCGTGTAAGGGCTCTGGAATTGCGGCGTTTGGTCCAATTTGGGATTCGTGAAAAGATAAATTAATTAACTGGTTTCGTTTTATCAGATTCTGTATACTATTTTACTATTTAATTTTACTGTTTTGTTATTATTCATTATTTTCACAATTTTTTTACAATTCGGATGAGGGAAGATAATAATTGGCCTTGGACTTTTAATTCGAATTTTGGAAGTATTGGAAGTAGTCAATGGAAGAGCAAAAGACATGTGGCAATTTTATTTTATTCATATTTTCAAGCTATGTAATCTTTGAAATTTAACTACAAGTATTTTTTGTAAATGTTTCTTTAGCATAGTGAAAGTTAGGGAATTTAAACCATAAATCTTCTTATTTCCAATATGTTTAATTATTTTTTAGTTTTTTAATTAAATAAGAGAGGAAGAGATCAGCTTTATGACATTTTGGTTCACAAATATATATATATATATTCGATTGCACAATGGAAGAAGAAAAAGTTAGCGTGAAGATATATGGATGCTATTAAATTATTGCTTTTGTTGACCGTTATTCCTGAGTTAAATTGTTAATATATAATTTTGGATTTTTTTTAAAAAAAAATTTACAATAATTTTTGGAATTTTCTTTTAAAAAATAGAGTACTAACCCGTTTGTGTGCTGACCTTCTCACCTATTTTTAAGGATAATAATTTCATTTTACTATTTTTTGTTATCAAGTTAATTCATACCAAATAGTTAAGTTACACAATGGTTTGTAAACTAGTTCAACATCATGGTCACAAATTCAATTTCGAGAATCGATATTTGGTTCTCGTTTAATTCCCACATAAATATTAATTAAAATTTGAATTCATTAACTTTTAGGTAAATACTATATGATTCTAAAAAAAAGGAAGTCAGTAGTTTTGAGTTTCCTAATTCCCCTGTACTAAAAAAAAAAACTTCTTATTAACCGAAAACAAAATAAACCAATCATTGTTAATCATATTTTTTAAAACAGAAATTCACAATAAGAATCAATAGATATATAATTGAGCTTTTTATTTCGACCAAAGGATAAAAAAATGCAAATTCTTGCGAGTTAAAATATATATGACACCAAACTAACAGAGATACAAGGAGATCAATCACTCGTTCTTGCATTCAAATGAAAAAGAAAAGAAAAAGAAAAAAAAAAAAAAAAGAAACATTGGCTCAATGAGATCACAATACAAATTAAAATTTAAGTTATTGCAATTGAATTGGGTTGGTTGAGCTATTTTGTTGAACACATGAAATATTAAATGGAGGAGTTGTGAATGGACCATGCAACAAACCATTAGCTATCAATTTATATGCTGTTTCTGTTAAGTGAATGCCATCCCAATTAACATACTTTGAAGGGTCTTCACACACAATTGTTGATCCCAATCCACAAGGTATTGGAAAATAGAATGATCCATTCCCATCCAAACAACAAACTTTATGAGGATCTACAAATCCTGCAAAATAACATCCTTGTATTATTAAATTCGGACACTTACCAAGCACATTAGTGAATTTTTATGTTAAAATGGTAATTCAAATCCATTGCCAAATGGTGTACATGGTTCAGATAGGGTTGGGTAGTTTTTGGGCTGGATTAAGTTATTGGGTTATATTTATCTCTTCATTCCTCTTCAAAACTAAAGGATAATGTTAGGGACAACGAATAACCACAAACCTCCGTATTGATATGATATTGTCCACTTTGGAAATCACCTCTTATGGTTTTGCTCCTTATATACCCAAGATCTTCCTCACATGGGATAATTTGTTTACCCAACAATCCTCTCCTCAAACAAAGTACACCGAGTCATACCGAGTCTCTCACTACCACTCCTTTGTTTCTTCATCGGGAGCCTTCCCCCACATCGCTAAGTTAAGAGCTTAGCTCTGATATCATTTGTTAGGGACAACGAATAACCACAAACTCTTCACATTGATATGATATTGTCCACTTTGGGAATCACCCCTCATGATTTTGTTTTTTGGGCATCTCTCAAAAGATTTCATATCAATGGAGGTGTTGTCCCCTTTTTATATACTCAAGATCTTTCTCCTATCTTAGCGATATAAGATACTTTGTTTACCCAACAGATAATACATAAATTTGTAAAAATAAAAACTAAAAAAATTTGCTGATATTAAACTTAAATCTAAAATGTTTATCCTTATTAATGCATGTTTCTTACTAATATGCTAATAATTTATACTCTTAGTTAATCTTAAGCATATAATATATTATTCTTAATTCAGGTTATAGGTTGAAGAAGTAAAAAATGGATTAACTCAAAAATCAACTCAACTCAAAACGGTTTGAGTTGGATAGTCCAAATTGCTTGAATTTTGTTAGTTATTTTGAAGAATAATACAAATACATACCAAAATTTTGTGGAGCATTGAACAAGCGGATAGCAGCATTAAAATAATCAGCATAAATGAGATGAACGTGGGGAAAGAGAGCTCGAATCCTTTTGAGTTGTTGTTGAAGTAATTGGTTATGGTACTCTGAAAATTGATTCATCCATTTCAAACAGCCATTTTTTGGATCATATTCATCTTGATTTGATGTCTTAAATAATTGAAGAAATGTTGGAAAACACCCAATTGGGAAATTTCCAGGAACCATTATAGTTTGAGCACCTAACTCAATCAATTCCTATAAGAAAAATATGAAACAATTGGTTATGTTAATTTAGATCCTTTGGTCCATCAGAAACTTTGGTAATGGAATATAAATTAGAAATATGGGTCATATACCATGATCGCGGTGGCAATTTCTTTAACCACAAATGGAACTATAGACTTCAATTCTTCAAAGTTGCGTTTATCCAATAAAAAATAGTTGTAATCATTGCCTCCTATTTCTCCCATAATAAATAGCGAATTTTTTAAGATATCTCTGCACACTGTAAACAAAGATGACATGGTTGTAAGAATATCTGTCCCCTAACAATATCCTTATAATTTTATTATTTTCAATCTACATTTCCTTCTATAATCGCACGAGTGATGTAAACGCTTCATAAATAATCATGTTTAAACTAATTATTATTAAAATTTAAATTTCTATCCCTCAAAATAACTTTTCATTTATAATTATTCAAAATAATCACTTTACAATTTTTCTTCAAAACACTTTCTCTGATTAGTGTGTATCCTTTGGGTAATTATGTTTTTGGGAGGTTTTTTCATGTATAGGTCAAATTCAAAAAATAATTACAAATATGATCATTTTAAAAAAAATTAGCAATTATAGTCATAGGTATTGATATTATTAATACATAATATTATACTAATAACATATTATATTATGAGTATTAATAATGTCGTATTTATGATTATACATGTAAATATTTTTAAATTTAACTAGATTTATAATTATTTTATTATAATAAATTATCCATTACAATAGGGTGTATTTTCAAGCAAAATAAAAACCACGTTAAATGAGCGAAACTGAAACTAATTAAATAACTATAATTAGACAGAAAAAGAAGAGCATACTTGAAGAAGATGAAGAAGAAGAACAAAGGGAAGAGTAAATTCTGTAGAAAGATTGAAGTTGAAGCCGTAAAGAAACCTCCGTAGACGCTGCACTCTCAATCCCCCTTTCTTCAAAAAATGACAGATCCAGCGCCGTCGCTCCACCGACGGCGAAATTAATCCCCGTCCCGAAATCCCCAACTCCGGCGACACTCCGGTAAGGGCGTACAAGTGGAAGCCCCAAAGACATGGCTGCAAAAAACAAAATTAAGTGAAAAAAACAGAGTATAATAATAATGATTTGTAATTAATTAAGAACAAAATGAGACCCATGAAGTCGAGAACGATACGGCCATCGGAGAATCGGCCGGTGGGGCGGTGGAAAAAGGTCCGGCCGTAAGGGAGGAAGCAAGAATTGATGGGATCGGGAGAAGAACATGTGTAATTCAGATTTCCGGTGTCGGAAATGGAATCGCCGAAGTTGAAAATGGAATTGTAGCACCCAATAACACAATTAGGAATTACCAAAATTAGGGCAAAAATGCCAAAACAAAGTTGAAGTAAAGCCATAGCCACCAAAGCTTGGTTGGTATCTGTTCATTCATGATATCTATAAACTTAAAACAAATATCAATTGAAAATAGTGGTACGTAGGTCGTGTGTTCGAATCAGAGATGCATGTTCTTTTTCTTTCTTTTTCACTTCTCTAATTTCTCACAACCACCACTTGCCCCTAATTCTGTTGGTGTGGGGACTCAAAACTTCAACGAAATTAATGGTATCTATAACATATCCTCTTGATTATTAAGGCTACCGACAAATGCTTACATCTCAATTTTATGAAAATTGGTTATTTCTAAATGTTTGAATTAGGAGTTTTTTCATAAATGACAAAAAAAAAAAAAAAAAAAATCAAATCGAATCAAATGTTACAAAAATTGATTCAATTTGATTCAAGTAAATACTTGGTTTCAATTAACTTAAATTAATTTAAAACAATTATGTGAAATTAATTGAAAATGTGATTTTTTTTTTTTTTAAAAAAGGAAGTGGATTTTGAATATTAAATAATCAAGTGATATAGTATTTCTAGATATAAAATGTGTGTTTGTTTTGGGATGAGATGAGATGAGGTGTTGGGCTCCAACACTTTGTTTGACCCAAGGTATTCCTCGTTTCATCCTATCTCCTCTCATCTTCTTTCTTTTTTTCTTTTCTTTTTCTTATAACATTTTTTCATCTTTTTATTTATTTATTTTTTTACTTTTTTATTTTTTTATGTTTGATATATTTTTGTTATAAAATTATTTATATATATATATTAATATATCGGTATATAATTGTAATAATTATACTATTATTATATCACATATTTATTTAAATAAATTAAAATTTTGAAATTAAAATAAATAGATATATATTATCTCTTAAAAATTAAAAGTTTATGAAATGTCAAGATAAATTAGAAATATCGTATTTACAAATGTATAATTAAAAATTATTGGTCTTTTTGTACATCAATTTATTATTAAAACAACAAGTAAATTTAAATAATTTATACATATTGAATTTTTATTCATAATTTACCATAGGTTTAAAAATATTTTCAATAAATTTAAAATATTGAACTTATTTTGTTTGTTATAAAAGTGATATTCAAATTTTGTAGTACTAAGCTCCACTTTAAAATAATAGTAGGAGAATATCTACAATTGTTTTTGGAAAAGGGTCAATTAATATAAATAATTTTGACAGTTTTTTTCTTGTATATACAAAAAATAACTAT
Organism: Sechiopsis laciniata; assembly: GCA_037833695.1. Lineage (NCBI taxonomy): Eukaryota > Viridiplantae > Streptophyta > Magnoliopsida > Cucurbitales > Cucurbitaceae > Sechiopsis > Sechiopsis laciniata. The sequence goes on from JBBMKA010000026.1 coordinate 1,737,988, forward strand.
AAGTTTCAAAACTTGTATAAGTCCAACATAGGGATTGGTATCTATTTTGTATTCAAAAAACAAAAAATAACAACAATAAATTTCAAAATTTGAGAGACGCGATCTTACATGTAATAATTATTATCAAAGTGTGATTGAGTTCATTTTTACCTCAAAAAAAAAAAAACAAATTAAAAAATTTATGAGTTTTTATGGTTCTCTAGGAATGTAAATAACTAATAAGATAAATACTTTCAATGTTTGATTTATTATTACATATTAATTAATACATTTTATTGATAATTCTTTGATTTCGATAAATATGAATAAGAATGTATAAAAAATGTATTAGAAAATAGTTTATTTTTTAATAAAATAAAAATAAAAATTGCTATAATGACTAGTTTAATCCAGTAGTTTTATTTTTATTTTTTAATAAATAGAATCTTGGTATTTTTTAAATTTGTTTTTCAAATTTCAATTTTTTTTAATCAAGATTTATATGTATTAGATAATGTACATTTTTTTTTCCGCTTCAATGCATGTTATAGATTTTTCGTTAAAAAATTACTCTCTTCTTCTATATACTCTAATGCAAAATTTAAGTATTTTCCAAATACTTATCCACCCTCAAGTAAGCATTACTCTAATGCAAAATTTAAAATTCATACAATTTATAAAAATTACAAAATAAAAATTTAAACAATACATAAACAAACAAATTAAAGAATTTTTAAAAAATGTTCAAAATTAAAATTCCAACCGCAACCATGTAACAAAAACTAATAAAGTCATTCTCGTCGTTGTCCCATGGACATCTCTAGTGACTTGAGTGCATGAGACCAGAGATATTGAAAATCAATTGTAAGATTTTCGAATATTCAAATAATATTCAAATATCACGTCAATCCTTTTTTTTTTTATTGAAAACAATAATTCATTCAATCAAACACAAGTCACACTCATTCAATCAATTTTCGAAACAGAATCAATGTCAGAGAGTAGATCATGCCACCAAAAAAAAAAAAAAAACTCAGCTTCTAAATCAAAATAGGGAGCCATATTCTAACCAAAACCAACATGAGAGACCTCCCTAGCCAACAAATTAGCTACCTAACACAACGTATTACAAAAGAAACTCTCTATGCCAAGAGAAGCAATTAATTGCTTTACATCAACAAAAATATTATTGAATTCAGAGATATTTGATTAGTCATCAACGATAGCTTTAACCACATTTAAGGCATCAGACTCCATTAGAATCGGATGTAAAAAAGAACTTTACACCTCTCTCAGATGCTTTAAACCATCTCTCAGATAAACGGCTCTAAGATGAAAAATCCTAAAATTGTTTTTGAATCATTTGTCCTTCACCATTGGAAATAAATATATTCTTACTTAAAAATGGTTATTCTACTTTTTGTCTCTTTATATTTTCTTTTTTCATGAAAATTAATGAGAATAAACATATATTATTAACATTTAAAATATCGTAGTAACATTTGATCATCAAATATGCTTCATAAATTCAAAATTCACAATTATAATCATCTCTCGTACTTCTTCAAAAAGACAAAAGTAAAAAATAAAATAAAATGATGTTGGAATGAATTTGAAGACTTAAATGGGTAGGTTTTGATAAGGATATCTAGCTTGAGCGTTAGATTTGAAACTCAAAAATATGATCACGATCTAGAGATGAATATAAATAGGATGAACATGTGTTTATTTTGTTAAGGGTGCAATCATACCAGCACTAATGCATTTGATCCCATCAGAACTCTGCAGTCAAGCAAATTGGGTAACCACTTGGGAAGTTCTCGTGCTACACTCCTTTTAAGACTTTTAAAAAAATAAGAATTTTATTTTATATTGATTTTTTTTTTTGTAATGAAGTTTGATTCGAAATTTGATAATATTAAATAGATTTGATGTGATGTATAGAGGAGTTGAGAAAAAATTGAGAGAGATTGTGATATACAAAAAAACAAACACGGAATTGAAATGTCTATCTCTCCTCTCCTCTCTCAACACCTAAATTCAATCACCCATAAGGGGAGGGGCTTTGCTTGTTGAGAGTGTACAATTGAATTAAAAAAAAAAATCAAAATCAAAATCAAAATCAAAATCAAACATTTACAAACACATTAATGAATTATAGTCGTTCTTAACACATACCAGAATCTTGGGGAGCATTGAGCATGCTGATAGCAGCATTAAAATACTCAAATCCTTTTGAGTTGTTGAAGTTGTTGGGTTATATGGTACTCAGAAAATTGATTCATCTATTTCAAACATTCATTTTTTTAGTCAATAATCATAACAAAATTAATAAATATTTACATAATCGAATAATAAAAAATTTAATTTCTTACTTCAACAATTTTTTAGACTCAAACCGAAATCAACTAATTGATAAAAGATGTCATTAAATTATTATTCCTTTTGGTATTTACTTTTAAAAAAAAGTTATAATTTAATTTCTATAATTTTAAAAATTAGATTTTTTTTAATAAAAACTAAAAAATAGTTTATTTACATTGAAATTAGTTATTTATGTCTGAATGATAACACTTTAAAATAAGTAACTAATGAACCAAAAAAATTGCAACATTTTTTTTTATTATTTTTATACGGATCAATTTAAAATTATTTTGACTATTCCCACACGTGAAAACATTTAATCCTACAATAGTTGGTTGTAAAAAAAACTTTAATAAATTAATTACTAACTTGGTTATCAATGCTTTTTTTAAAAAAAATAAGGTTTACATAGAATGAACTCATAACCTATTAGATTTTTAATGATCTCTTCAATCTATGATGGATCAACAAATTTCATCATTTACACGAATAATTAATTACTTATACGTACTTAATTAGTTAACAATTACAAACGATGTATTTTAGATTTTTTTCAAATTACACTTACGGAACTCTAATTTCTAAAATCACAAAAACTAGATTCTAACTTTTTCCAAAATATTAAATTCCTAATTTTTAAAATCTTACAAACAAAACACTATTTTTTTTTTTTTATTATTTATCATATAACATATAACATATTTCTAAAAGAGCAAAACTTTCCTACCAATGAAATGTGTAGGAGAACTCTACATTTAATATATGTAGCACATTATATCAAATGTAGAGCTTTCCTCCATATTCATGTATAGGAACTTTTTTTTTTTTCAAGGGAGTGTTTGTTTGTCAAATTTAAGGAATATTTAGATTGAACATTTACTATTTACTCCTAAGAAAATTAAATCCAAACGAGAGTTATTATAACTTTTCAAAATAACTCTTCATTTTTAACCACTTATTTCTAATATTTTATTTCTAGTTATTCAAAATAACTCTTCATTTTAAATTCACATTTAATAAGCTATTGTCTCCAACTCTTTTACACACAAAAAAAAAAAAAAAAAAAAAAAAATTCACACCCAAACTAGTTTTTTGGTGCGACTTTTCTATAAAAATTTACGTCCAAACGATTTATTATACAAATTTCAATTTTCTTACTCAAAATAACTCTTCAAACGAACTCATTATTCAAAATCCCATCTAAACACCTCCTAAAATCTATGCACGCCTAAAAAGTAATATTTTTTAAAGAAAAATTAAAGCAAACTCTATTCTAAAAAAAACAGTAAAATAAAAACTATGTTACAAAGAATTTTTTTGAGGTAAAACAATAGAGTGGATGAATCAAACCCATGACTTCTTGACCATTGATAGTACTCAGCTACTGCTCTAACAAGATAGAAAGACATATGAAAGTACATAAATTAAAAATAGCAAAATAATATTTTAACCCAAAGTCTGGATGAGATGACAATACAGATTAACATTCAGAGTTATTGTAAATGAAGTAGCTTGGTTGAGCTATTTCGCTGAATACACGAAGTACTTAATGGTGGAATGGTGAATGAGCCTTCCAACAAATTAGTTGCTATCAATTTGTATGCTGCGTCTGTTAAGTGAATACCATCCCAACTAATATATTCTGAAGGATTTTCACACGCAATTGTTGATGGCAGTCCACAAGTTACTGGAAAACCGAATGATCCATTCCCATCCAAACAACAAACTTTATGGCCATCTATAAATCCTGCAAATATAACACATTTGCATTATTAAATATCCAGACATTTAAAAGTCTACATTAATGAATTATTATTATTTTTGTTCTAAATAGTACATACCAAAGTCTTGTGGAGCATTGAACATGCCGATTGCAGCATTAAAATAATCAGCATAAATGAGATGAACGTGGGGATGAAGAGCTTGAATCCATTTGAGTTGTTGTTGAAGTTGTTGATTATGATACTCAGAAAATTGATTCAACCATTTCAAACAACCATTTTTGGGGTCATATTCGTTTTGATCTGATGTCTCATACAATTTGAGATACATTGGAAGACACCCAATAGGAAGGTTTCCAGGAACCATGATTGTCTCAACACCTAACTCGATCAATTCCTATAAACAATTTGAGTCCATAAAACAATTACTGGTTGTGTTTTTTTTTTTTTTTTGAAAATTGGGAAATTGGAACTTCACTCTCCTATACTCCAACACCACTGACCCGTTCCTAGGATATAGCATTGGAATACTTCGAAGGATATTTTAATTTAAGCGCTTTCCAACGACTTCGAACCAGGGATCTCTCAAGGAAGCGTGCCTTGAAGTCCTTACCCTTAACTGCTGGCTGTCCCTTGGGGACCAACAATTATTGATTGTGTTTAAGCTATGGTTAGCCACAACTCAAGTCCTAACTATGACATAAATTATGGTATATTTTCCGTTAGCTCCCTGAAAAATATCATTGAAGATGACCCCATTCATGTGGAGGAGATCTTTGTTAATGATAAATCTTGGAAATTCATCTTGCCTAAAATGGTAAAAGCTTTTATATATAGGTCCTTTTCAATGGAAGGTTGAACACTGCTGAAATTCTTGAAAAAAGAAATATTAAAATGCATCTACAACTTCAATGGTGTCGGCTAATTTGTAAAATGAAGGATGAACCAAGCAACCATTTAACATCTAAATGTAGTAGGGTCAGACGGTATGTCCCATGATATTAGTCGAGGTGTGAACAAGCTGGTACAAACAGTCACAGATAAAAAAAATTTATAAAAAAAAAAAAAAAAATTTGAGCTTGTCTCTCTCCTTTCAATAGCTGTTTTTTGGTGTTGGAAATCGAACCTTTTTGCCACCATTACTTTAAATCGGTGACCGTTTTCATAATTTTTTATGCTTCTCGCATACTAATTTAATGATATATCCTTTTTCATAAAAAAATAAATAATAATGACATAAATTAGAAATGTGAGCCATACCACAATTGCTGAAGAAATTTCTCTAATCACCAATGGTACTATAGACTTCACTTCTTCAATGTTGAGTTTATCAAGGAGAAAAAAGTTGTAATCATTGCCTCCTATTTCTCCCATAATAATTAGCGATTTTTTCAAAAAATCTTTGCACACTGGTAACAAAAATCACTGGGTTATAAAAATGTCTCATTATATTGAAGAGAAATAGACTCTATTTATACACATATCACATTGCGATGTAAATTTTTTATAAAAAATAAAATAAAATAAGAGATTTTTTTTTCTTTTTTAATTTATGTGACACCAAATAATGTCACTTATATACATAAGTAGGATGCATCTACACATCTATGTGTAGATAAGTATTTTTCGATATTTAAATCTTGTACTTTCAATCAAACATAAAATTATGTACTAAAAAAAAACATAAAATTATCATTTAAAAATGAGAAATTTAATTTTTATAATTTGAAGAAAATTATAATTTAATTTCTATATTTTAAAAATGAAAATTTAGTCCTATGATTCGATAAAATCTAAAATGTAGTTTATGTGCATAGAAATTAATTATTTATATGTTGATTTTAAATATATATATATATATATATATATATATATATATATGAAACAAGTAATTGAATTAACAAAAAAAAAAAAAAAAAAAAAAAAAAAAAAAAAAC
>JBBMKA010000026.1:1744088-1757144 GCA_037833695.1 Sechiopsis laciniata
AAATTTAAAACTCTGTTTCCTATTAAAGATAATTTTGTCAAACTAATTAATTATAATTAATGAGATGGTAATTATTTCCAAAAATTGTGCATATTTAATTTATTGGTATAATTAATGCATGGGTGGTAACTATCCTTAAAGTCTAGCTGTACTTTTCGGGTCGTTACACATGTTGATTCCCAAATGTTTTCAATATCAATCAATATGGACAAAGATCCATTATCCATTATCCATTTATAAGTTTTGTTTTTATTTGAGAAATTTATAAGATGAGTCAAATTTAGAAAATAATTATATGTACATGTACGATCACTTAAAAAAACAAATATAATTATGATATTGATAAATATTATCACATGATATCAATGGATAACTATAGTACAAGATACTAGCATTAGTGAACATTTATAATATAAAAAATGTATCAATAATTATGAAAGTAAATACTTTAGAATTTGTCCATATTTATAATTATAATTTTACATTTGTTTTTTCTTTTTACTATTTCTCTTTTAAAGTGATCATTATCTTGTACTAGCTATCTATAAAAAGGGTCAGTGGCATGATCTTATTGTTTAGTAAAAATTTAATTTGACACCAAAATTCTAAATTCGACCCTAAAAATTAATATTTAACGTTTATTTATTTAAAAAGGGTGCCTCTAAAAAGCGATCTAAATTCCAAAAAGAGGTATAAAATTTCATAAATGATATAACATAGTTTTTTATTTTATTTTTTGAAACAGTGATATAACATACTTAAAACCTTTGTGGAATCAATTTTCCTTGTCGTCGAATCGGCACCAAGGCCTCGATGAACTTGCGAGTCCAAAACCTGCTGTAGCGTCTATGAACTGTTTGATGAAATGCCCGAGAGAATGTAATGTCTAGAATCAGGAGCTGTTGACGCAACCAGAGCCAATTCAATTTCAGAATCTGTGACGGATCATCGTCCTTTATGCTACTCTGTAAGCCCAAATTCAACTTCTGGATTTCGAAACAGAGGTTGAATAATTTCCAAGCCATATCCACTGTTTCTCATTTGCCTCCTCCACTTTCTTCTCTTCCATCAACACCCGTGATCAACCAAATTAAGCAAGCCCATGCTCGTAGTGTCATTTCTGGCCTTGCTAATGATGGCCTCATCATGGGTCATCTCCTCGCTTTTCTTGCTTTATCTTCATCTTCGCTGCCAAATGAGTATGCCTTTTCAGTTTACCATTCTATTGCTAATCCATCTGTTTTTGCTACAAATAATATGATTCGGTGCTTTGCAAAAGGGGATTTACCTTTCGAGTCGATTTCTCTGTATTCCCATATGCGCCGAAGTTTTGTGGCGCCTAATAAACATACTTTGACGTTTGTTTTGCAAGCTTGCAGCAATGCTTTGGCTATTCGGGAAGGGATTCAAGTTCAAACCCATGTTTTAAAACTTGGTTTTGTCAAGGATGTTTTTGTTCGAAATGCGTTGATTCACTTGTATTGTACTTGTTGTAGAGTTGAATGTGCAAAGAAGGTGTTTGATGAAATTCCCAGTAGTCTAGATGTGGTGTCTTGGAATTCAATGATTGGTGGTTTTGTTAGAGATGGGCAAATCGATGTTGCGGAGAAACTGTTTGTTGAAATGCCTGAGAGAGATGTGATCTCATGGAGCACGATGATATCTGGTTGTGTTCATATTGGGCAATTGGAAAAGGCGTTAGACTGGTTTAAAGAGATGAGAGAGCAAAAATTGAGACCAAATGAGGCAGTATTGGTGTCCTTGCTTGCAGCAGCGGCACAACTTGGCATGCTCGAGTATGGAAAAATGATCCATTCCATTGCAGACTCGTTGAGGTTCCCAATGACTGTTTCTCTTGGCACAGCATTAGTTGACATGTACGCTAAGTGCGGGTGTATTGATCAGTCCAAATTCTTGTTCGACGTAATGCCCGAGAGAGATAGATGGACTTGGAATGTTATGATTTGTGGGTTAGCATCTCATGGCCTTGGGCAGGAAGCTCTTGCATTATTTGATAAGTTTCTAACACAGGGTTTCTTACCAATCAATGTGACATTCATTGGAGTCTTGAATGCGTGTAGCCGAGCTGGCTTAGTCAGTGAGGGAAGACATTATTTTAAGCTAATGACTGACACATACGGCATTGAACCAGAGATGGAACACTATGGTTGCATGGTTGATCTCTTCAGCCGAGCTGGGTTCGTTGACGATGCAGTTGAAATGATTAACCGAATGCGTGCTCCTCCGGACCCTGTGTTGTGGGCAACGGTGCTTGGTTCTTGCAAGGTTCACGGATTTGTAGAACTGGGTGAAGAGATAGGGAACAAGTTGATTCAAATGGATCCCACTCACGATGGCCATTATGTCCAGTTAGCTGGTATCTATGCCGGACTAAGAAAATGGGAAGACGTAAGCAAGGTTAGGAAACTAATGGCTGAAAGAAACTCTAACAAAATTGCAGGCTGGAGCTTGATTGAAGCAGAAGGAAGAGTTCACCGATTTGTGGCAGGAGATAAGGAGCACGAGCGATGCACAGAGATCTACAAGATGTTGGAGACAATCGGAGTTCGAATTGCAGCAGCAGGATACTCAGCAAATGTTTCATCAGTACTGCATGACATAGAGGAAGAAGAAAAAGAAACTGTCATTAACGAGCACAGTGAAAGATTGGCAATTGCTTTTGGCTTGCTGGTGACTCAAGTTGGTGACTGTATTCGTATAATCAAGAATTTAAGAGTTTGTGGCGATTGCCATGAGGTAACTAAGATAATTTCTAAAGTGTTTGAAAGAGAGATTGTTGTTAGAGATGGCAGTAGATTTCACCATTTTAAGCATGGTAGTTGTTCATGTCTAGATTATTGGTGATGGATGGTTTAGCCCATCCAAGTTTGAATTAAATTATTTCTCTGACCAATTTTGGGCCAAATGAATGATATGTTTTAGACTTTGATAGGGCAATTGCTTTAAAACACATGTTTTAGTGTTTTTTAAATTTTATTTTGCAGTTGCCAACAAGAACATAGTTGACCTGACATAAAATATAGAGAAAAACTTGCCTCCTTATGGCTAAGGAGGCAAATCCTCCTTAGTGGGATGGTGCCACAAAATTTTGCTTTTTAAAAAAATAGTATTGTTGAAATAAAAAATTTGTGACACCAAATGGTGCCACATACCCACTAGGGAGGACTTGCCTTCTTAGCCATAAGGAGACAAGTTTTTCTCTAAGATTTTTGTTACAAAAGTGTGCTCTATTGAAGGTATAATTAGCCAGTTTGTAATAAATAAGTGAAAAACTCTGCTAATTTTATTCTTTTTATTCACCATTTGATGTTAATCGACTGTCAGTTATTGAGGATTTGGAGGGCGACTATTTGCAGAAGCCACACGAGACACCATTCTAGGAACTCTTTGCTGGTGTCATCTTTGTGCATGAATCTTCGATGAAACACTATGATTCTTTGTGTTCATCGTATGCTGTCATATTGCTTCTATTAGTTCTTGCACGGTTTATACAAAAAAGTTGAATTACCAATTTAATGATGAATGTATGAGTTAAAATTGTGTACTAACCTTGCAGCCTAGCATTTTCCTTCACCATTGTGGATGGCATCAACCAAGTCAGTATAGTTCCAGTTCTTGATACAATATGTATGGAATTTTAACTTCTATTATATACCCTCCATAAAGAATTTCTTCCCCGTTCCCATCTTCGGAATTAGAGTGTTATATTCTATCTAGAAATGTAATTGAAATATAGCTTCATGCCCCCTAGGGCTAGGTTCGAGGCGACCATGGAAATTAATTTTCCAAGCAACCTCTAATTTTGCTTCGAGTCTTAACATCTAGGTGCTACAGTCTAGAGATAGGTCGATGGTCTTTTCTGGTTTAGGAGCAAAGCTCCAAGTTTCCAGATCGTCAAAAAAATTGAAATATGACTTATCAGCTGATACGTTTGGCTCATGACATGGTCAGAAACAGGAATGGTTTGTATATATTCGTTGCTTAGGTCTTCGAAGAGCCATCGAAAGTAAAAGGCAGAAGTTGACGGGATCTTTTTTCTTTTGGGGCAGATCGCTTAATAATTGATTAAATTATATTAAAGTTTTGGTAGTGTTTTCCACGTAGGTGATTTGGAACTATTAACCAACAATGGGGACGGATTGCACTTCGAAAACAGATTAAGAAATGCCCAAATTTGTTGCAATTTCCTTGGATTTTAACGAACGGTAAATTTTCCACTCTTAACTGTTGGTCAACTTTAAGCAAATCATTTGTTGAGGCAATACAACGAACAATAGGGTGACAGACGAAAGCATAAGAGAGACAAGAATGTCTATTCCACTTCCAACCCAGTTTTCAGAGTTTTGGGTGCTAATCGTTTTATCCAAAATATTTTCTCACAATTTTAACAAGTTTGTAATTGAAAAAGTTCGATTTTTGGTACACAATAAAATAATCTAAATTAAGAAAAGCCGAACCCAACTTGTCAAACAAAAAATACTTCTATTTCATCGTTTTTGTTTTGTGGGATATTCAATTTCTGTTGGGTTTATCTGTTTGTTTCTGTGGATTTGAAAGATGAGACCAAAGATTTATCTTTTTGGCGATTCCATTACAGAATCTTCTTTTGTTGATGGGGGCTGGGGAGCCGCTCTAGCTCATCATTTCTCTCGCAAGGTATCGGCTCCTTTTTTTTCTCTTTTTTTTATTCACTGTTTGCCTTGAGCCGCTATAAAAACATTTCCCAACTTTTATTTTCATCGCTTTTGCACATTTATGATTCTGAATCTTGTGAGATTTTTTATGCTTTTTCATTTGTTTCAATGTGATTAGGCAGATGTGGTGGTTAGAGGATACTGCGGCTACAATACGAGGTGGGCGCTTAAGGTGCTTGAACGAGTTTTTCCGGCATCGGAAGAAGGTGGCGCCGGTGCCGGTGCGCCGCTTGCTGTGACGGTGTTCTTTGGAGCTAATGACGCTTGTCTTTCAGATAATTATGGCGCCTTCCAACATGTGCCTCTCAATGAATACAAGCAAAACCTCATTTCAATTGTCTCCTTTTTCAAGGTATCCCCTTGCACCACAGGACTGCCATTTGCTTTTCCACATAAATGTAGAAATTAGAATCTTTCTTTGCCTAAATATTATGTATTTTTCATTATCAGGTACGTTCTCCATTGATTTAGCCCATGGATTTTTTGAAAAGGAGTCTACTCTCATGGTATCGCCAAAGTATTTTCATTGGAATTTGAACATGGGTTTGATGTAGGGAAGGATTTGGATGCATAGAATTACATTTGACAGTATCTTTATTAGCATGAGACTTTTTTATGTTGATTCTGAAAGTAAAACAATGTGAGCTTAGGTTAGGTCCAAAAAGGATAATTTAATTCTGTTTGTAGATATGACAATGTGTGTTATCCTAGTGTATTGTCTTAGTACAATGTAAGGACCTGAATTCTCACAAATGTTCTAGAAGGGGCAAATATGGAAATTATTTAGAGGGTGGTTATTCTAGTAAGGGAGAGGGGAGGAGACCATTTTGTGGTTATGAATAAATGCTGAGAGAAAAGGAGAGGTAGGCATGTTTTTGGCAACGACCTAGGACTTGAAAGGAAAAGTTATCGTGCTCTCGAATTCAATGGGGGAGCTTGTCGTTGTTCGTTTTCTATTTCGTTTTGCAATTTCTATTTTGTTTTCTTGTTCTTGTTAATGAAGTTTACTACTAAAAACCATCACGAGTTGACCATGACCAAGTGTTCAAGAGAGATTTGAGAAACCAAAAATTTATGAGTTCTATTCATTGTGGTCACCAACACAAGAATTAATTTCCTACATATTTTCTTGCCATCTAAATATTGTAAGATCAGACAGATAATCCTGTGAAAAGGGTCGAGATATGTGTAAGCTGTCTCAGACACTCATGAATGTCAAAAAAAGAACAGAAAATAAGTTAATGAAGTTTACTCGCCAAATATTGAAGAAGTATTTGTATTTATCATCTATCTTGTGTTTGGTATATTTTCTGAGAATGTGTTGGTACCCTTACAGAAAACTAGCAGCTTTTCAACTCATAATTGTTCGGGAAGACGCCTTAAAAGTAGGATGGATTTGAACTGGGTTTTGTTTAGGAAACTCTTTGGTTGGATTCTCGCTCTGTAATGTTGTATATATATCAGTTTATGTAAAGTAAATGTATGCTTTGTAATAAATATTTACAAGAAAAGCCAATTAACCTTATTCAAAATCTTGTTGTGGGAGCTTTTTGTTATTTGCAGTGAAGTTAGTGGCTGTGAACTGTTCTAATGACAAACAAAACAAAACACAATGATTTTATGTATTTTATTTCTCTTTCTTAGTATTCAAATAAAGTTTGAACTTGCTTCAATTGGATTTGCTGAAGAAATGGCCTACAACTTGCATTCTGATTATCACTCCTCCTCCTATTGATGAAGAAGGACGCCTACAGTATGCATATCTCTTCTATTGTCTTGGTTTAGCTCAAATCATATTGAGAAATCTCCAGTCTCAAGTTTTTAAATGATACTTCTGATGATGGGAAATGAAAACAATCTCTGCAGAAATCCTTACATTAAAAATCCACCAAATGAGCCTGAGAGGACTAACAATGCAGCTGGTGATTATGCCAAGGCTTGCATTGCTGTTGCCACAGAATGTGGGGTTTCTGTGATTGATATTTGGACTAAGATGCAGCAAGTTCCTGGCTGGGAAAAGGCTTGTTTAAGGTACTTTTGTGTTCACGCTTATGTTTGCTCTGAAATTTTATATAAGCAATTGGTTTGAATAATCGGTTAGCATCATTACCATGTTATTTGTAAGTTTTGTCAAACTCTGATTTTGTATAGATTGGCCTGGAATTAACAAGATGTGGAATTATTTCAGAACATTAGAATTTGTAAAACTTGGACGAGAGTACATTTTTGTCACATCTTGTGGCCACAGAATTAGGTGTCATAGATTGCTTAATCTTAAGCCTGCTCTTTCCTAAAAATTTAACTCTGACGTTAAGTATCTAGCACTTGGTTGAAAAAAAACTTAAAAAAGGAGGCTATTTTTCAGATAGCTTAAGCAAAACAAAAATGGGACATAATTAGAAAGGATTACAAGTTCCCTTGCATCTAACACCCAGCCTCTGACCTGCTCCCTTGTCAGTCTCCTGGATGATTATCCCCCTCTGCCTCCTAACAAACTTATCCTTTTATTTCCACTCCGTTACTCGACTAGTCATTTCAAATTACTAAGAAGGGCTCATTCATGAACGTTACCATTTCCTATTTCTGGTTCCCGTTTGTAATAGCACAGGTGTGGCGTACTTTCAAATTTAGCTTCAAACTCGGCCTCTATTCCTTCTTGGAGCGGACACAAAGGCTTCCTTCTTGTGAGTATCCAAACTGCTTGTAAAACCTATGCGTTAGATCGGCCCACGTTTGAAATTTTTGTCGATTCTCTACCCATTGTGATACCAATCAATCACTGTGGGTTTGAAGCTAATCAGTACAATGATGATCTTATCTGAATCTGATAGCTGATGTATATCAAAATACCTCTCGGCTCTAAACAACCAAGAATCAAGATTCTTTCCCCTGAAAATGGCATCTCGAGCCGCTTAAACTTGCTTTGATCAGATCACCTCTTTTTTTCTGCGAAGTTTCGCCCTCATCTTTTTCAACGTTTGCCGGTGATTTCACGAGTTCTGCCTGCGGCAATATCGATTATGATCGTGGTCAATTGTTCCAAGGTACTCTCAATATTATTGATCGATCCTCTCATCGCTGCTGCCATCTCTATTTCATGTTTTTTTCAACTGTTCCTCTACTTGCAACTGTGCCATTTGACGTGATGTATTATGTGCTCTGATACCAATTCGTGGATCCTTTCAAACAAAGCAAATACCCCAAAACAGAGACTACTAGGAATGAACCCTGGATAATTGAGATCTTCAATTATCAGGGGTTATCTTCATTAAGCAATGCTATCAACAAGAACAGAAAGCAAAGATGAAAGTTCTCAAGAGCCAAACAATTCCAGCCTCACCGAGAGAGAAGGAATTCCCACAGACCTCAGTCTTATCTCAAAATGCTCCTCACCCTCCTTGCAAAGCACCCACTCCCTTTTACACAAATCACTCTCCATCTACCACAGCAGCACGATTCCCACGGCCAGGCCTCTAACTATCCTTTACCCTTTTACCTTTTTACCCCTTTTTGGTATGTTTGCACAATAGGGGGTCTTACACCATTTCTCATTTTTTTAAGAAACAAACATGTTTGCATCCTATTACTTGGTCACTCTCTCATTTTTTTCAAGAAACAAACATGTCTGTTGCCCATTGTTTTCTGGTCAAGGTGCTGTGGGGTGTCTTTTCTGGCTTTTTTTTCATCATGAATGTTTATTTATGTTCTTATGTATACTGTTCATGGCTTTTTTTTCTTCTTGTCATTGGTTCCTACTCAAGTTTAAAAACTCTTTGAAAAAAGCTCAAATGAAATTAACTTCAAACACTCACTATCCAAACTGATTTTTGGATTTAAAAGTATGTAGATCTAATTGAGGAGCATTTAACTCATTTCTCTTTAAAATCTGAACCTGTCCATTTGTTTGCAGTGATGGGCTGCACCTGACTCGAAATGGCAACACGATCGTGTTCGAGGAAGTTGTCCGGAAACTGGAGGAAGCAGGATTGAGTCCTGAAACGCTGCCTGCTGATCTTCCACTTCTTTCAGAAATAGACTTCAATGATCCTCTCAAAGCTTTTGAAAAGTGATGATAGCATCTTCATTGGCAGCTTAGCCTCAAAGATTTAAGAACGGAATTGGAATTGGAATTGATCTAAAAATTATTTATATTGTTGGAATTATAATGCTTCATGTTAGGAGTTGGATTTCATTCTTTCAAAACTGCATTGGTCCATCATATTTAATAAATGAACTCTCCAATTATCTTTCTTGAAACAAATTAATGTTGGATGAATTTTTTTATTTTTTATTTAATAGGAAATTAGAGCTTTCCAGCCTACATAGTTGGGACACCTATGCATGTCTTAAGGTTTGGACTCGAGAGACAATAAACGATTTTACAATCAAGTTTACTCGTGATTTTTGAATATGTGACCTCCAAAATAGCAAATTCTGTATATTCTAAATCTCTACCAATGAGACCATCCCTTGAAAACTTAGAATTGAAGAACTTCAATTACAGGTTACTAAATGCCTTGATACATTTAAAAATCTGGGAAAATTAAATTTTTAGTTCTTAGGTTTTTAGTGTAATGTCAATTTGGTCGATGTGTTTCAAATTCAAAACATTTATACTACTGACATTTTAATAATGTTCAATTTCAGCCATTGTGTATTCTTGAGTTTATGTTTATACTTATTTTATTTTATAAATCTATTCTACGTCAATATAAAAATATTGATTATCAATATATTTAAATTTAACATTAGTCAAGTTACTATCGTAGTCAACATTACTTCATGTAACTAATGTTTTTTTTTTTTTAATCTCAATAACTAAAATTTAAGTATTATTGAAATGTCATGACTAAAACATAACATTACATTTTTTAGATGTAAAAAGTAAAAATGTGATTTTGAAATATATACATATATATACATATATACAGCAAATAGAAACCACCCCTCCAGTTGGTAGACTAAAAAAAGTACTTTTTCCTAAAATAAATGGATGACTTGAAAGGAATTAAACATTTAAGGAAATTTGTATCCATATTATCTATACTAACTTTTAAAAAATATTCCTAGATAGTAAAATATTTCAACTTTTATTGTTTAAATTAATTTCACTCGATTGTCTTCAATCAATTTAACTTGATTAAAGTCATTAATTTCATTTGATCGAAACCATCAATGTTATCATCACTCAATTTAATTTGATTGAATCAGTTTTTTTTTATTTGAATTTCTTCTTAATTTTGATATCTATAGATTTTTTTTCTTTTTTTTTTTTTTTTTTTTGTGGATAGCCCCCAATCAATTTGTGATAGACTTAATCAGTGTTTGATATAGAAATGACAACATTAGAAAATTAAATAATAATAATAATAAATAAATAAACAACGAACATAAATTTTCTATACACGTAATAAATAAATAACGAACTATACTAAAAATCTTTTCTGTCAACCGAGAAAAAAACACGAGTGATATAAAGATTTGGTGCTTAAGTTTCAGCAAAAGTGAATTGATTTTTTGCATATATTTTAGTGTTGAAAAGGAATGGTTAAATGTATATCCTCTTGCGCTGCAACGTAGACAAGCTATATTTGAAATTAAGTTTTTTTTTTTTTTTTTTTTTTAATGCGCAGCCAAAATATGGAAAACCTACTCAACTACATACACTTTAGATGCAATTCTTTGGACGCATTATTAAACTAAACGATTGGCTTTCATATATTCTTATCTTTTGTATTTTTGTTTGAAATAGAAGTCAGATGCCAGCCTTTGTTTTCTCTTGGTCTTTCTTCTATTTAAAATTTTTTTAAAAAAAAGTACTTCGATAAATGATTTTAAATTCGAGGAACGGTTTTAAATTAATAAATAAATACTATTCTAAAAAAAAAACCGTTTGCTAGAAAGGAAAGAAGAAAGAAGAAAATCTTACAAATACAGGAGTATGAATTTATTAATTAAAAAAATATAACATGACACTGTTAATTCATATTTATCTGAGATTTTGCATAATTCTAGTCGTGATTTTTTTCCATGATAAATTGAAATTTATTCAAGTATAAATTGGGAAAGAGAGATTACAAATCTTACCTAAAGAGTATTACTGTTCTTAAATAAATGAAAGTCAAATATTGATTTTTAGGATTGAACTGGATTACTATCAAACAATAAATGGAACACGCCAACTTTTTAAGTAATTCATTAAGAATTTTGACCAACCACAAAGCCAGGAAGATGTGTTTTTTTCTTTCTTTTTTGCAGCCTTTTCTTTTTATGGTGGTTTGCATTTGTCATTTCCCTACTAATTTTCATCTGAGTGGCGACTGTTTTCACACTTTTTTTTTGTTGGAAGCGTGCTATAAACACCCACAAAATAAAGAATCAAACAAAGAAAATAATTCACTTGTATTGGAGAATTTTTCTTGAAAAACTACAAACTTAATTAACACTTTTTTCTCTCAAGCTTACTTCGCTTTTATTTGGTGTTTGATGCTTTATTCTTGATATCTCAACCCTTACAACACATCCTATTTATAGGATTCAATTGAACAATCTAGATCTATAACTTACATCTAGATTTAACTCACATTCTAACTTAATTTCATAAATGTAAAACTCTCATGCTTAAATACAATTTATTCTTTAATTCCCATAAATTTATAACAACTTTCTTAATTAACTAAAAGAAAAAACTCATGTGATTTGCATAAATTATTCTTTAAAACATGTTTAATTTTCAACATTTTTAAGAGCCTAGATAAGTATGTCAAGATATTCGATCTTTTGATTATATTGTAGTGTCAGACGATTGGTCCCATGAAAATAGCGGTAGAGCATGTCGGACACTTATGGATATAAAATAATAATGATAATCATACCCTCACGTGCAAGAAAAAAAGTGTTCGTCTTTTATGAAGAGAGCTTTTCAATTCAGTATAATATTAAGTTAAGCCACTATCTTTTTTAAGAAGGTAAGTTCTATTTACTTTTTTTCAATTCAATATAATTTGAAGATAGTGGATTCGAACATGCAATAATATTTTGATAACTAATTTGTATAAGATACGACTAAAACTATGTTTTTGCTGACAAGCCAATTCTCTTATTTCTTATGAAAAAAGAGATGATATTTTCAAAAAAAAAAAAACATCTATATTTTCCTTACAAGAAGAAATTAGATTATAATTAACTGCTCAAAGATACTAATAGAAGAAAAAGTAGATAACCTTTATCCAAATAAAAGATTAAAATACACTGTTTTCTCTTACAAGATTAAGAAAAGAGATAATCTTTTCAAAGATATGATCAAATCTTTGTTTTTTAGAGTCAGTGGTGCATATTCTTTATAAATCTATACATATATTAGATGTTTAGTTACAACTTGGTTATATGAAAAACATGTAGAATTATATACGTCATCATATATGACAAAGTTGGTCATAAAAAACGACACTATTCATATTGATATTGCAGTTTATTTCCTACGTAATGCGATCACTGCGCTCATATCACACTCACAAAGGGTACAAAAACATATATATGTGGGTATGTATTTTAATCTAAGTCAATATGTGAATATATTGTGCAAATGAATTGATTACCAACTTTATTACACATCATCCTACTGGATTTTTTAAAAACATTTTAATCTATTCCAAACATATTGTTATGAAAAACAGAACAACAATAAAAAGAGAAAACTGAAAAAAAAAAAAAAAAAATTTAAAATTTAAAAAAAAAAACATGAAAGAAGAACTAACAGAATTTACGTGGTTCATTAACGATATGTTAGCTACGTCCACGTGTAGAGGAGAGAACGGTTTTATTAATTTGAAGATAAGAATTACAAAATATCGATCAACTTGGGGCTAAGGATTTAAGAGAGTTTATATAATGCACTTTCATAAAATCCTATTACAAAATAAAACTCAAATACATAAAAGCTCAAATGTGTGAACATAAACCCAATTACATATTTCGTCTAGGTTTCAATGAGCATGAAACCCCCGAATAAGTAATCATGGGGCATTGAACAGTTCAAGATATATCTCAACACATATATATTTTTTCTTTTTTGAAAACTAAGGGCCCGTTTGATAACGTTCTCGTTTCCTGTTTCTTGTTTCTTGTTCATAATTCTTGTTTCTTGTTCCTGTTTCTATTTAGAACAAAAAACAAGAATGTGTTTGATAACTATTTCTATTTCTTGTTTCTAAAAAAAAAAAAACAGAAACAAAACTTGTTTGATAATCACTTCTAGTTTTTAGTTTTTTTTTCTTAAAAATAACATTACATAAATTAAATACATGCATAAAAAAATCATGAAAAATAAGAAATGTGTTGT
>JBBMKA010000026.1:1768594-1795414 GCA_037833695.1 Sechiopsis laciniata
TGGAGACCTGAAAGTTTGTTGAACCTCTCCCCCCCCCCCCCCCCCCCCTTGGTGGCCATTAAGGCCTGTCAAAACTTTCTACTTTTTAACAACTTTACTCAGTATGATGTTTAGTATCTAGCACTAAAAAAGCTAGTTTGGTGGTCAAAACGGACTTTAGAAATAAAAATGTTAAGAGTTCAATCCATGATGACCACATGCTTACTTATGAATTAATTTTTTATAAGTTTTTTTGACATCTAAATGTTGTAGGGTCGGATGGTATGTCTTGTTAAAATACTCAAGGTGCAGATAAGTTGTCCCGTACACTCACGGATATAAAAAAAAAAACAGAAAACAAAGGGTTGCTATTATTTGAATAGCTTAGACGAAACAAAATTGGGACATAATTAAAGATATATATATTTTTTCTTGCCCTGTCCTTTTCAAGTTAAACTCTTTGAAACAAATCAAATAAAAAAAAACTCACATATCCAAACAGATTTTTTTTTTTTTTTTTTTTTTTTTTTGTGGATTAAAAAGCATCTAGTTTTCACTCCTTGCTCTTTAAAATCTGCATCTGATCTGTTCATCTGCTCTTACAGTGATGGGCTGCACCTGGCTCGAAATGGCAACTGGATCGTGTTCGAGGAAGTGGTCCAAAAGCTGGAAGAAAAAGGATTGAGTCCAGAAAAGCTGCCTGCTGATCTTCCACTAATCTCAGAAATAGACTTTAATGATCCTCTCAAAGCTTTTGAAAAATGATGATATAATAATCTTTACTGATGCAGCTCAGCCATAGCCGCCTGGTTATATTAATTAGTTAGCTCAAACTCAGGATGTCATTGATGGACTGCTAATTATTCACAACGTATTAGATTTAAGAATGAATTTGATATTTGTTTACAAATGTTTTGAATTAATAATGCTTCATGTTAGGAGTTTGATTTCATTCTTTCATAACTGCATTGTTGCATACCTTGGTGGGATTGTAAGCAAAACATTCAGGTCATTAACATCGTGTTTGGGGTACGAGTGGGTTGTATTAAACAGTAAATTATTAAAAATCAATGCTTGAAGTACAGGTTATTATAAGAGGGTTGTAATAAATCGTGTTTGAGATATAAGTTATTATAATAGGAAATAGAAAATGGTTAATCTCAAAAGAGATATAGATTATGTGAATGATGGTTTGGGTTTGGGGCCAACCCATTAGTTATTATAACTGGCAGGTCAAACATGTGTTGAGTTATAATAATCAAACTCAGTTTGTATAAATGGTGTCCAAACATAGCTTAAATGAATGAACTTCTCAATCATCTATATGAATTGTCTTGATAGAAATTAAAGTGGGATGGATAATTGGTTTTATAAGTTTTGTATTAACTAAAGAAGATGAGAAAGAAATGTCAATAATGGTTACTCGAGCAATAGTGGTTAGCCCACCCAATATTTTATCCAAACTTTGATAACTAATGTCACTATCACTTATACCTCAAATACAAAGAATGATAACCTACCACCAATTGTAACCCACCCATAATTGTCAAATTAATTTGAGAGTTTTTCATGTATAATAAAAAATAAAAAATAAATCTAAAAGTAATTTATTGATTACAATTTTTTAGAAGAAATTTGTGTATAACATAAAATTGAAATAAACCTCTAGCAAAGAGATAAAAAAGCCATGCATTTCATACTTTTAATCGATATGTACATAGTCTTTAATTAATATCACAAACAGTTTTTAATCACTGCCACGTACACTTTTTAATCAATGTCAAGAGAGTCTTTAATTAGTGTAGTAATGTCAAGAGAGTCTTGAATGACAGAATTAGAATAAATAAATAAATAATTAAAAAAAAAAAAAACCCAAAACTGTATTTTTTTTTTAATTATAATGAAAATAAAGAATAAAAAAATTTGCTACTAGACCAAATTCCCAATTAATGTTCTATTTTTGTAAGAAGATGAAATGGGTATCAAAACTTTGGTTTTAGAATAAGAATTTTGGAGTGAAATCTATCCTCTCTTATCCGCAACCTAAGAAACCAATACAAACCATGTATTAAAGTTCTGAACAAATCAGCATTGCAGAAAAACTCAGCCATGGCGTTCGCTCTCGGAGGAGGATCTTCCTCAACTGCGATCTTAGCTTCTCGATCCCTTTCTTCCCCTCCTCGTTTCCTTCCTCTTCAATCTCTATCCTCACCTGGTACATACATTTCCAATCTTCACTGTTCTCAATTTCCTCTTTTCACTTTTTCATTGATTTTTAGCAGCTGGTAATTTTGCAGGTTTTGGTAATGGGAACAACAAGTCTTTTGGGAGTATTAGGGTTCAAGGGATGAAGAAGAACAACAAGGGAAGGCCTCTGGTTCAGTGTAATGTTGCCACTGAAATCAACACCGCTGAGCAGGTTTGTTACCCCCACCACCCCTGAACTTAGTGTTTGGTTCTGAGTATACAAGCTGCATTCTGAATCCTGGTTAAACATTTCTTTTCGCTTTCTTGTTCTTGTTAAGCTAACTGTAAATTCGATTGTGAATATGGGAGTCTGAATGTTTATGGGATGTTGTCCCGTTTCATTAACCTAACTGTAAACGGAAGAGAATTGATGAATTGCCATTCTTAGCCTTTCCGACTGCCTTTACAGTTTCTTGAATTTTTCGTATAGTCTAGGAAAATGTTTGATAAGATCTTAACTTATATAATTTCTTCACTGGTAAATGAATTTGAAGGATCTTAGTTTAAACTGTTAAAATTTTCATACTTTGGAAAGGTGAAGAGTCACAACTTTTATAAGATTATAGGCTACTCCTCTCATAGTCAATTAGTTTTGAAATAGAATCTCACGTTATCTAATATGGTACGAGAACTTATTAATCTCAAGTAGAGTTTCTGTCTAAAGGTTTGTTTCCAACTCAAGAATGGTGAACTTGCTACTCTTTCCATAGCCAATTGATTTTGAGATGGAATCTCGAATATAAACAATTCTTTTACAATTCCTTTAGAATGAAGAAATAAAAAGAAGAAAGAAATCTACCAGTGAAACAAATGAATGTAGAAAACCATTGGATTTGTTTCAAGATCAGATGACTAAATAATATATTCGTGGTTTTTTCAGGCCGTGAATATCTCAAAAGAGAGTCAGAGGCCTGTTTATCCATTTGCTGCTATAGTAGGGCAGGATGAGATGAAACTATGCCTTCTTCTGAACGTTATTGACCCAAAAATTGGAGGTGTCATGATCATGGGTGATCGAGGAACAGGAAAATCCACCACTGTTAGGTCTCTGGTTGATTTGCTTCCTGAAATCAAAGTTGTATTTGGGGATCCCTACAATTCTGATCCTCAGGACCCTGAATCAATGGGCATTGAAGTGAGGGAAAGTCTGGGGAAAGGAGAGCAACTTTCAGTGGTGATGACCAAAATCAACATGGTTGATCTGCCATTGGGTGCCACTGAAGACAGGGTTTGTGGGACCATTGACATTGAAAAGGCACTTACCGAAGGTGTGAAGGCATTTGAGCCAGGCCTTCTTGCTAAAGCTAACAGAGGTATTCTCTATGTGGATGAAGTAAATCTTTTGGATGATCATTTAGTTGATGTCCTACTGGATTCTGCTGCCTCTGGTTGGAACACAGTTGAGAGAGAAGGCATTTCCATTTCCCATCCCGCTCGATTCATTTTGATTGGTTCGGGAAATCCAGAAGAAGGGGAGCTTAGGCCACAGCTGCTCGACCGATTTGGAATGCACGCCCAAGTTGGTACGGTAAGGGATGCAGAGTTGAGAGTCAAGATCGTAGAGGAGAGGGCCCGGTTTGACCAGAATCCCAAGGAGTTCCGCGAAACTTACAAGGATGAGCAAGATAAGTTGCAGCAACAAATCTCCTCAGCTAGAAGCTTTCTTTCTTCTGTGCAGATAGACCGTGAACTGAAGGTGAAAATCTCCAAGGTTTGTTCCGAGTTGAACGTCGATGGATTGAGAGGCGATATAGTGACAAATAGAGCTGCAAAGGCTCTTGCAGCTCTAAAGGGAAGGGATACAGTTGTTGCTGAAGACATAGCCACCGTCATTCCCAACTGCTTAAGACATCGTCTTAGAAAAGATCCATTGGAGTCTATTGATTCTGGTTTACTTGTTATTGAGAAATTTTATGAGGTATTTAGCTGAAGAAGGTTATACAAATGGCCTCATCTCTGCAACTCTTTTTGTAAGTCGTAACGAATTGACGCTTTCGTGCTTTTTGTAGTATTTGTCTTTCCCATTTCTATGAGCAGAATTTTAAAGATTGGAATGCACAGGTATTTCATATTAAAGAGGAAGAAAGCTATGATCTCTACTACTGTGTAAAACAAGGTCCAATTATATAAATAGAACTTCATGCATGCTATCCTTCATTGAAGTGGTTACCTTCCAATTCTAGTATTAGTATGATGAATGAAGAATATATTTACATTGAAGGAATAAATGAAGTTTCTGCAGCACAGGCAGTTGGTTTATTATTAACAATAGTTTGTTTTTAGCACATGGTACTGTTGGCTTTCTCGATTTTGAGTTTGTTTTTGGCTCCTAATTTAAAAGCATCCAAATGAATGCAATAATCTTTGATACATTAACAGCAAAATCATAATTCAGCAAATGTCTGACTTTGATACCATACTAACACAGGATAATAATTTAGTGTACAGTCCCACAATAATATCTCAAATATAAGACATAATAGTATCTTTAGCTACAACCCTTGGAACCTTGAAGATAAGACTTTGCTCCAGGAAAGGTGGTGGACTTTGGAGTACTATTGATGCAGCCCTTATCAAGATCCCAGCAGTTAAACCCCATATTACATACTTTTTTTTTTGAACTGGGAAATCGGAGCTTTGGCTCCACATACTTCTTAGGTTTCATAGTCGAAGAAATGAAAAGGTATAGAATACACTTTTTTTTTTTGAAACATATAGAATACACTTCTTTTTTGGTATATATAATACCAAAGAAAGGATAGTTTTCATTTCCAAGCTCTCAAAATTCAAACCAAACAAAGCAATCCTAAATTGAGTTCCAATATGCTTAACTCGCAAAACCCACCTACTATTGGAGATTACAGAACAATCTCAAACTACCAAAATAATTTCAAAATCAATAACACTGTTTGTATACATTATAATTTAAGAAAATACTGTCATTCTTTTTCTTTCAAATATACATAGCAGTAAATTAAAGAGAAAAAAACTGACCTGGGGACAGTCTGCATGCCAATAAAACATCACCTCACACCACTCCATGAATAAACATCATCAGAAATGACATACAGAAAACAAATGGCTTCTACAGTTCTATTCATTTAAAAAAAAAAAAAAAAGTTTCTTTGATGAAAATATGAACACATTTTGCATTATATAAATAGCATGGATCAGTCAAGACACTGTTTCTTCTTTCTTGGTGCTTTTCTTGGCACCCTTTTCTTCTGTAGCAAGTTTCTCAGTTTTCTCAGCTGATGCTGGATAGGATAGCCTCCGAGCCTTAGGGGTTGATTTCCCATTTGGAGATGGAGGTTTAACCGAAACTCGTGCTTTCGGAGATGGCGATTTTTTCTTACTGATTTTGCTTGATTGTCTAGTTGTGGATTTCTTTGGACTTACCAACTGAGATGGTAACCGGGTTTCCCATGGACGAGCAGCAATCCATCGTTCCTTCCAGCTCCAACCCCAATCAGTTTTGCTAAGTTCATCTTTACCCAACCCATACATCTCACTGGAGTTTGCTCTCCACTGTAAATATTAGGGGATTTGTAAATGGAAATGTGGGACATGAAATATCATTTTGGTCCCTAAATTTTAAGGTTTGTATTGGTCCCTGGACTTTTAAATGTCCAATTTTATTCTATGAACTTTAAAGTTTGTTTTATTTTGGTTAATAGACTTCCCAATGCTCAAATTTAATTCCAAAACTTACAAAAAAAGTTCAGATTTGGTCACAGATGTTTTGGGGTGAGAGAAGAGTTGATGAGAGAGAAAAGTACATTTCTTTAAACAGGTAGGACCAATTTTGAACTTTTTGAATATTCAAGGACTAAAATTAAACATTTGAAATTTAATGGACCAAAATGGAACGAACCTCGAAGTCTAGAGACCAAAATGATACTTGGACCTTTTATGTTTTTAGTGATTGGCATACCTGATGTGAGAATGCATATGCCATAGCCCGCTCACGCTTAACAGCGGCTTCTTCTCTCTCGTGTATCCTTGAAAGAATCTCTTCCATGGCGTCTGCACCACCACACCATTCCACCTGCAATTCATTCAAACTACGCTAACCATTTGATCTTTGTGAAGGAAAATGAAGGAAAAAAAGTTAACACTCAAGCTTCATAATTGATATATTGGGTTAAGTGCAGATTACTTTATAAACGATTGAACTTGATAGACCATCAATCTCTTACAACCAATGCAGAAGAAAAAACATGCATGAAACAAGAATCACGAAACAGAGTAAGAATGGGGTCAGTACGCCTCAAGAAGATGAGGAAATTCTGTGATTGCAGCTTTTTTTTTTTCTTTTAATTCTACAATATTTGGAGGTGAGGAGATTCAAACTCCTAACCTCTTGGTTATTGGTCATACATTATGTACCTCTTGGTTATTGGTCATACATTATGTCAGTTGAGCTGAGCTCAGCATTTTGTTTTTGTGGTTGTAGCTTATTAGAACTTCTTTTGCCATCTATGGCTAGAACAAGCTTTTTGTAAGTGCAGTCTTAGCTTTTCTTGGGCCATTTCAAGAGCTTTTTCCGATCTTACTTAGTTTGAGAGAGAGAGAAGAAAATGATAAATCAAGAAAAGCCTCAGATGCTTAGGTAATTGGAGGATTCACAAAATAAAAGACGATAATTATAAAGAGGCAGTAAAATCGTGTAGATGTGAGGAGAAATCAAAACACGTAAGAATGTTGAGGATCTTAATTCTTACATCCAAAAAAATGAAGAGGCCTTACGATCTTTATAAAATACATGAGTTACTTTTCTTTTTGTTTATCGTTTATGAGATGGAATCTCTTGTTTATCTAATATGGTATCACGCTCATAGAGTCCAAATAGTTGAGAGAACGAAAAAAAATCAATCCAAGAATGGAGGTACCATCATGAGAAAGTATGATGATGATCCCACCGAGAAAATTTGAAGAGACCTCACAATCTTTATAAGATATAAGAATTCTCTTTTTATTTATTGTTTATGAGATGGAATCTTTGGTTTATCTTATACGGTATCACCACGCTCATAAAATCCAAACATGTATTCAAAAAGAATAGTGAACTCAAAGGGACACCATTTTAGAATGTATATTGAAGATCTCGTATTAAAAATTTGAGCAAACCTCACGATTTTTATAAAATATATGAGTTACCCCTCTCTTTGCCAATTGATATTGAGATGAAACCCCACGTTTATCTAATAACCAGAATCAGTGAACTGACCTCTACATCATGAAGCTTAGCCTCAAGTTTTCGTTGATTATCTAATCTCTTTTGCCTTAGTCGTCCTTCTGTCACCATACAAAGTCGACGAGCCCGAATTTGAGCCTGTATATTGCTCCATGAATGTAGATGGCCTAATGTAGATGTAGCATGCTTTCTAACAGAGTGACCTTGAGTCAGATTCTGCAGTCTCACAGCTCTTTTCAAGCCACGTAGACTTTTCCTAGCCTGTAATAGGTGAAATATAGGAACATGACCATCTATGTGCAAACAAGACATGAATAACAAAATGTTACTGTCAAAAAAGAAAAATAATAACAAAATGTTGCCTACTATGCTTATTTGTTAGACATAATAGGTAATTTGAGGGTTTCTAGAATATTTAAGAGGGGCTTAGGTTGTGTAGAAATAGTAACTCACACGATATGCTCGATATGCTGTCTGAATCTGAACAGCAGCTACATCTTCAATTGGCATCTCAAGAGACTTGCTGCTTCCATTGGTACCACCATTTTTAAACTTTGAGGAATCCTCTTGGAAATTATTTGATTTCAAAGCATTTGATTTCTCCTGAAATGATGATTACCATATGAAAGCAGGAAACTAATAAGACAAAAGTATATGAACTCCACCAAATAGAAGTAATCTCAAAACTGGTAAGAGTATTAAATTGAAATCATGAATCCCAGCTAGTTTTTTTTGAGAATTGATACCTACCTAGGTTTTCTTCCTCCATGTAATTTTTTTTTTATAGGAAACAAAAACATTTTCATTTATAAAGTGAAACTGTAACAAAGATTGACTATCGAAACAGTGATAAAGGCTAAACAAAGAGCCAAATACATAGGTAAACCGATAGATACAAGCCCGATAGCACAGAAACAAAGGTCCTGGCTTTAATAGAATGCTGACACCATTCAGAATTTGGAAGACATGTACATGAGAGTGAGCTAATAAGAACTAATTGAGTCAAGGATCATAATTTGTACCCACAAATCTAAGCAAAAGAAGTGGCATCGTCATACCTTAGCATGTTTCAAACTGCTGGTTTTTACTTTCTTCAAGCGAATTACTGTCTTAAACCAGTTTCCAGAACCCATTTTCGCTGATAAGGTGCTTATGTCCTGTACAACCTATAAACAATTTCACGTTACTCCACGTCATTAATATCATTATATATATATATATATATATATATATATATCAAGCGTTGACTAAGCCTTGTCTGCTTCAATAATTTTTCAATATGAGGTCTCCCTTCTCTCAAGTTCTTATTTGACCAAAGAGTTACCTGTTCCTATGCAAAAGAAAATTTCAATCCAAACATTGATCTAGACTTGAAACTATCTAAACATGAAAGAAACCAAGATGAGATGGTACCAAATGAACATCTGCCAATAAAAGTATATCACGAAATTCAAAATCACCAATTTCAGATCATAGCAACTAGTTTCTGAAAGCAGTAGCTCAAGATCACACCATTTCATTGTAAAGTAACATAAAGAGATGTGTCTCTAAGTCAACAAAGGGGCAATCCAAAGACATAAAGATGACAACAACCAGCCAAAACCAGACATAGGTTCCGCTACCAAAGTCATCATTATTAGATAGTACGAGATTCCATCTCAAAACTAATTGATGATGAAAGAAGTGAAGTTTTCTCACTCTTTCAATGTGGAATCCTTATCGATCATCATCACTGCCAAAGAGATGGTAAATCCCAAAAAGAGTCGGTCCTCAAGAGGCATGGGACTTTCAGGGTATGCTGCGCTTGGAGGTTTCAGGTTTGAGACCCTCGAGTTGAGCTCAATTGTAAAATCCCTAGTTGTCTCCTAGGTCCAATCCTTGGGACCGGAGCCGATGCCCCCTAGTTTATGGGAGTGAAGCTCCGATTCCCGGTCATAAAAAAAATCCCAAAAAGAATCACACCACAATATTGAACTCTATCTATAACTCTATCCAGATACAGGTTCCATTACCACAGTTGCCAAGTGTTCCAGATCTACAATTTCTTACAAAATTCAAAATCCCATATCTCAAAACATCAAGATAGAAAGATGGGTAACATCAAAACAGAAAGAATTGAAGGTGAAGAATAGATATACCAGAAGGAATCAATGAAGAGAGATCTTTTTAAGCTTGTAATGCATAATCATAGAATCATAGGCACTTCAATTTTGAAAGAGAAGGCAGTAGAGATTAGAGACAACTGGTACAGATTTCTGGAAGTCGTAGTAGTAAAGATGAAGGCAAATTTCAAAGAGAATCAAAGTGGTTGTTGCAATGTGAATCGGCCATGGCCCATCACCACCCATTTTCTTAAAATCAAATCCCATTGAAAATAGTTTTTAAAAAACCAACAAAAATCAAAACCCTTTAAAAAAATCTAACAGCGCTTAATCAGAGGCTCAACCAACGCAACAGCTCATACGAACGAAAGATCGTATGATCCACATTCAATGGTTGGTGGGTTTCTCTATAGCGACTTGGGAACCAACTCTTTTTGATCGAAAATTTAAATAAAAAAAAGAACTTGAATGAATGTGTGAAAATTTCAGGTATAATTTGTCGATATTGAACGAACCATAGCATTATTGAACTAAGCAGAAAGTTACAAAATTGGTATTTCATAACCACTCCTTTCCGACCATCTGTACATTACGAAAATCTTGTCGGCTTCATTTCTTTTTTCTTTTCTCTTTTTGAGCATTCAATTGCTATTTTGAATATTCTTATCTAATAGTTAATGAAAGTAAGCGTATATGTTTACAAAAGTATTGGTTAATCCATCAATTTAAATGGATGGATAATTTAACATAATTTTAAAATAATAATAATGTAAGCATCAATTACCCTTTTTCGTTTCTTTGTTTTCTTCCGTTTGAAGTAAGGGCGGAAATTCTTTTGCAACTTTTCAAGCTCAACTATAATTAATTATGTATTTTCGACCATGACACTATACAAACCTGAGGACCGAAATCAAAATTTTCAAACCTCGAGAAGGTGTTTGTTTGCCATATTTAAGGAAGATTTTAGATGGAACAACAACTAGCTCTTCTTTAAAAAATTAAATCCAAACGAATTTTTGCAATTATCCAAAATAACTCATCATTTTTATTATTAAAAATAACTCTTCGTTTCAAGCACTCATTTATAATTACTCAAAATAATTTTTCATTTTTAACCACTCATTTCTAACCGTTCAAACTAATTCATTTTTTATCACTCATTTTTAATCATTCTTTTTATAACTAATTAAAATAATTATTCATTTTAAATCTACATTCAAATAAAATTTTGACTCTAACTTTTCTATCAAAAAAACACATTCAAACAAATTTTTTACTACAACTTTCAATTTTAACTAGTCAAACTAATTCCTCATCAAAATCTAATCCAAACACTTCTTAAGTTCTTAATCCGCAGAGAAAAAAAAAAGGGGACAAAGCACGTCCATTATAATTATGAACACTGGAGGAAAATAAATGTTGAATTTAAGCATTAATCATCCTAATGTTAAAGTCAGTTGTCATTAAAATACAATCGAAGTCGTCCAATTACTAGCAAAGCATCCACTTTTCAAGAGTTTAATTAATTACTAATCTCGCTGTTTCTCACTAAATCGGGAAGGAATTACCAAAAGCCTGAAACAATTCTAATACTCGTTTACGATCTTTAGACTTCAACCGTTAGCATATATTATACCATGGATCTGCCAAAACTCATCACCATATAAACTCAATATCAAAACTTCTTCAGCAGATGAACTCATTTCAGCGATGCTTCTTCTAAACTCGGATGTTCTCCAGCTGTTTAGCTTTACAAAACTTTTAATGGTAACCTCTTCCTCTTCCTCGTCTACCCCAACCTCGCCCTCGGCCGCCCCTCATCCCTCCACGGCCACCGTAAGATAACCCGTCCAATGCTCTATTAACAAGTTGATTTTGTACACCACCAGATCCACGACCTTTCTTTGATGGTGTGTTGTTAGATCCATTAGCTGCAACAGCAGGCCGTTTTCCCCTTCACAGAGAGTTGTTTATTTTTTAGTGAAACGTTTCATCGAAAATAAAATGAACTTAGAAAATTCATCCTCCAAAAGTCTCTCGATACACTTTTAAGAACTACACTGTGAACCAAATAGTTAAATACATTCATCCAAGGAACAAACGCCAATAATGGTTATGGAACATATCACCAACATCAAATGCAATAAAAGGTGATGAGTTCAATCTATGGCGGTCAGTACCCACCTATCTAGGAACTATGAATTTCTTTGACTCTCAAATGTTGTAGAGTCAGGTGGTATGTCCCGTGATAATAGTCGAGAAATAGTCACGGGTGTCAAAAATTATCTGGAGATGCCGAAGGGAAAAAATGGGTAGCCGAAGGGACTGAATGAGTGATTAACTTACCCAGCTGCAGAAGTGGTAGTGGACACGGGAGGTTTTGTTACTTCCTTCCAGGATAGGTTGATGCTGTTACCCCCAATAAACGATGGTGCCTTTGCGTGCAAGGGCTAAAAAAGTGAAAATAAAAACCGGTTTAGATGGATCAAATATAAAATATACTACAACTAAGTTACAAAGTGCGGTACGTTTTATAAGAATAGTCAAGGTGCGTGTAAGTGTAAGCGAGCGCAGAAATTTTTTAAAAAAAGTTGCAAAGTGCACTGCATATTCACCTTTGCCATCGTTAGAATATTATTGCAGGTCCGCAAGCCAGTTTTGGCATTTTGCTGCTGGGTATTCTAAAGCCAAAAAACAAAAAACAATGATCACATGCTTACTTACAACAAAGAAAATCGAAAGACCACAGGTCTAATGAGAGGAGCACTCACAATGTTACTTTTTGCTTCATCCGACTTTGCTGCTGCCATTGCCTTGTTGTGTTCATCCATCCCTTGAGTTAATTTCTTTAAGGTAGCTCTAGTTAACTCCTCGACATTAGTTAACCTGTACCACCAAATAGCACATTGTCAAGAGGAAAATCGATCAACCAACAATCCACAGAGAAAAACATAGATAGTGGGGTGGGAAGGAGGAAAAAGTTTGGCCAAGGCGTTAAAGATGAAAAGGGCAAATCAAACACCTAGTGACTACTCAACTGTCAGTGTAACTTAAAAACCTTTATTTAAGAGGCTCTACATGCATGAGATGACCCATAATTAAGTTTGGAGGGCAGTGATGTCTCCTTAATATGTTTTGACTTTGAACTGTACATTATGTGTTTGGATTATGCATAGGAATGAATTGCACCCATCTAAGTTTGTACAGCCTTTTTATCTATCAACCAACTCAAGCATATGTGATAAATTTACCAATGGAATTGTGTAGATTTGTAAATATTAGACATCTCATGATGTCTTCATAAAAATATTTACAAATTGCAATACTAAAAAAAAAGAAAGTTTCAAGGTATCCAAAATTTCAATTACAAATTTACCTCAGTTACCCTATTAAAAAATCCAAAAGGTCCTACTCAAAATAAGACTCCTCATAGCAGCTACCTTTTTTTTTTTTTTTTTGAGGATAGAACCATAGCAGCTAAGGAAGACCTACACTACTCCTTTATTAACTCTATATCTCATTTTGCATTAGTTTGGAGCAAGATTTCCCCCCTTTTGTGATTATAGTCTTAGCTATTTATTTGCAAATTGGCATTGTTTCTAGTAAATGCCCCCTTGCTTTTGCACTCTTTCATACTATCAATGAAAAATATCGTTTCCTATCAAAAAAAAAAAAAAAAAGAGCGCGAGAAGGAAGAAGGGGTTAGTTGCATGCATGGAGAAAGTAGAATTGCACAGATGAAGAAAAAGATCGCTACATGGTAAAGAAACTGGTAGAGATTTAAGAGGTAAGAAGAAAATTTCGAAGGATACACAGACTAACTAGATTAGATTCGTTCATTTCTGGACAAATAATAAAGTCAATCCTTCAAAAAAAAAAAAAAAAAAAGAGTGATATTTAAGCAAAGATTACAAACTTCATAAAAAAGAATACCTCTCTGTAAAATCCTTGTAATTATCAGCGAAGTCCTCCCCCAATCTATCTGAAGGCTGGCCGGTGACAATCTTGTAACCACATAAGCTATTTGTGGCATTGGGGACCTAGAGTACGACGATAGCATAAGAATGCAACACCAATGATTTGCATAAGATACTGCCATAATGAGTAACTTACTAGTACGGGCACAAACATTACTACTTTCTACACCAAAAATATATGAATATCTAACCTTGTGAGCCAAATGATGAAACGTGTATAACAGGCACTCAACATAAGTAAAGTTCATCTCTTCTCCCGTCTTTCTCCCAGGCATATACTTCTGTAAATAAAAAGGTCTTCAGCTTTAACAAGAGTTTTATTTATTTTTTTCAACCAACTGAATTTGATAAGAAAATAGAAATTGAAGGCAGTCCAAAATTTTACATAAAACATAAATCTGTTCTTGTAAACAGCCTGTCATATCCCATACATTTAAATATAGAGTATACGAGCTAATGGTAAGAAATAGTGGACAAAAGGGGTGACTTAATAAAAGGCTTGAGGATTGCAAAAGACCATCCAATGTAGCCACAATGTAGAAAAGAACAATTACCAAAATACTTGTTCTTGAGCACCCGTAGGGTAGGGAGAAAAAGCATCTATGGATCAAATGCATAAGAGCTTTTTCAGGACCCTTTGGCAAGGAGCCCTATTTTATTAGATTTTTTTATGCTATAGTTCTTTGTTGTAGTTTCTTGGTGTGAATGTTCTCTTCTCTTTCATCACAATAATCAAAGGAAATAGCTAGAATATTCTTTCTTATCCAATTGTAGAGATTTTATGTAACTCTCTAGGATCTTTTTTTTTTTTTTTTATCTGTGACTGTCCTGGCCAACTTGCGCACACTTCGATTATTGTCACGGGTCATACTGCTTGACTACAACATTTGGATGTCAAGTAAACCCGTAGGAAATTAATTCCTAGGTAGATCAACGTAGATTGAACCTTTCACCTCTTAGTTCGGCTTTGCTTCTCTTTTATAACATCAAAAATCAATAAAATCGTTTCTTAGAAGAAAAAAAAGCAACAAAAAATTCATAGTAGCCACTATATCTTTTTTTTCTATAGCAAACATTTGACTTTCATTGATGTATGAAAATAAAGATCATTACAAAAAAAATGCCTTTCAGAACATGAGGGGTACACTTTAAGCCGTAAGTGCAAAAAAAGTGTTTAAATATGAAAAAATTGGTATTAAATTAATTCCTTTTAAAACTCAAGGACACAGTTACATAACCTACTGTTCTATTAGTAAGGTTGTTAAAAGATATGGGGTTATAAATGAAAAGATAATGAAGTATTTAATATATCTTTTAACAATTGTATTGAAATTATAAGCAGAAATAAGAGGTTTATTCCATTTTGGTACCTAAACTTATAAATGTCCAATTTTAGTCCCTATCCTCCTTACAATTTACAGACAAAGCTCAAAGCTAGTTCTTAAGGTAGGTTTTTCTTCTTAATTTTCTTAAAAAGTAATCACTTGATACGGCTTTATGTAACTTTTCCTACATAAATGACAGTTTTTGTTTCCTATAAAAAAAATCTTAAAAAGTTACTTTTTTCCTAACCAAAATTTAAAAATATGTTTATATTTTGTCATTTCTTGTATTAAAATTATTGATATTACCCATGTTTTAAAAGGCTTGCTGAGGCCCAGTACATGCAAGGCATTAGTCTAGCACCTCACCTTAAATAGGCAAGACTCAGGTAAAAAAACAAAAATTAGTTTTACCCTTAACACAAAAATCCTTATGTTTAGATTTTTTTTGTTCTTTATATATTCAAAAAAATAACATTTAATAACTCTTAAAGTTTTTTTTTCCAGTGTTTTCAAGGCTACTGCCTTTTCTCGCATATGGCAACAGGCCATGTGCATAGAAGGTATTGCACCTTTAAAATAAGCTATGGCGAGCATATTAAATCAAGTCATCGTCTTTCCTCGCAATTTTGCACTTGGCATCACCTTTACATCGAGCGAAGGCGTTCAGCTTATCAATATTTTTTATTAAGCTAACTTAATAGCCACGAAAATAACCTAGAGTTAGCTCAGGAAGAAACCTTAGTTGTTATTTAAAATATAATATATATATATATATATATTATATGTTTAATTGTTTTAACTTTTATTCGAGTTATTTGAGGTAGAATCTTGATTTTTTAAACTTCTGGTTA
The DNA here is from genome assembly GCA_037833695.1 of Sechiopsis laciniata. Lineage (NCBI taxonomy): Eukaryota > Viridiplantae > Streptophyta > Magnoliopsida > Cucurbitales > Cucurbitaceae > Sechiopsis > Sechiopsis laciniata. The sequence continues at coordinate 1,784,273 of JBBMKA010000026.1, forward strand.
ACTTCAATTTTTATACTAATAATAATTTAGTTTGAATTGTATAACTAATAGTAATAATAACAAAATTTGTATGTATGGTTTATTGTTTTTTTAATTCGTAAATTTTGGTATTACTAGGTAAGGATGGAAATCTTACGAGAATAAGAATATGTTTTATAAATCAAAATTTATGTTCTAAAGTATTTAATTATGCATTTATTTATACCACCTTGTTTCACTCGAGTCTCGCCTTTTAGTCGCCTCTTGCTATAAGACAATCAAAGAGAGTGGCGCCTTACATTGCACCTTGCGCTTTGAAAATACTAGTTTTTTTAGTATTTTGATTCCCACTCGAACTCTTCTTTATAAATAATTTTTTTAGCATTCTCGCTCCAACTATATTATCTCTTCTTTACAAATGTTTTTACCTAGTGTGTCTCACAAAAAAAAAAAAAATACATACTTTTTTGTTCCTTGCATCTAAGCCTCGATAGGTTAGTGCGCCTTAGTGTGCTTTCAGCTTTTAAAAAGATTGTTTATTATTGAATCAAATTCAACAAAAAATAAAAATAACTTCACATTTATCATAGAGCCCAATTTTAAGTAAAATGACTAAAATTGGACATTGGAAAATTCAAGGACCAAAGTGAATCAAACTCAAAAGTATGGTGACCAAAGTGATATTTTAACCTTTTTTTCCTTTTAAATTTTTTATTTGAAAATTTGAGGGGTGCTGAAATGCACCGTGAGACACAATGCATGCCTCAATGAAGGCAACTCGCTTGCAAAATTGATGGGTGAAATTACATCGAGTAGTCACACATGGGCTTCTCACAAAAGCCCTCTACAATTATAGAGGAGAGTATTATAGCTGTAATCGGTAAAAAGAGAAGAACGTTTAAGCCAGGATACAATGGTATCTGAAAACAACGGTATCCGGTCGGTCCTCTCTCCATACATGCTCAAATCTCCTCTACAATTTTGTTTATATAAAAAAAGGGAGTGTATTTACCTTCAATAGCTGAACAACGGAAGGAAGGAATTGACGTGAATCTTGAGGCGCCGTGTATGGTGAAAATTCTGCAAGGGCTTTAAGCAAATCCAGCTTAGGTTCATCCGGCAGCTAAAAAGCAGAATGTAGAAAAAGAAATTAGAAGATCAAATCTTCAGCATTAAGATATTGACAGAAAATTTAGACACCAACTAAAGGGAAAAGAAATGGTTTACTTTTCATTTAAAAATATATAATTCTAAGAATAATTAGAAAATAGATTTATGTGTATGCGTATTCATAAATTCCTCAGTGCCCCCTGCTCATATAAATAAATTCCTTAGTTAGAGCCTCAGGACCTCAGCATCTATCATTTCACATTTTTTTCTCTTGATTAGAAAGATGGAACAGTTAAATTTCAAAGACTATTCTCTCGGTTCTTTATTTGCCATACATTTGTTTAACCGACAACCTCATTTAAAATTCCTATGCAAAACAATATACTCGTTATCTCTATGAGATCAGCCTATTCACACCGGGCTATTCTCACAAAACAATCGCATATGATCTTACTACATTTGGTTGTCAATAACTAGTAAGAAACTAGTTTTTAAGTAGGTAGCCACCATGGAATGAACCCCAGACCTCTACATTTGGATCGGTATCTATATCTTCAAAAGCTCATCTTGGATATGAATCTTTGTTTAGTTTGCTGTTATCAAGACTCAATTTCAAAGTTTTCCAGCCTCAAGCTTCAATAGTTTTTTTTTTCTAGTCTTGTATTGTCTTGTTTTAATCTTATTGGATATGTCTTATGTTTGTTCTAGGCCCTAGATTATCTTTTCTTTTGATTCTTTTATGCCTTAGCTCTCATTGGACATATCGTATTGAATGTCTTATGTTTGTTCTAGGCCCTAGATTATCTTTTCTTTTGATTCTTTTATGCCTTAGCTCTCAATTGATTGTAATTTTAGCATTTTTTGTTCTTGTTTTCCTCTGGTTACATGACTTTTCTTTTTCTCCTTAGGGAGTATCATTTCCACAATGAAACGTTTGTCTCTTGTTTCAAAAACAATATGAAGGCGTAGAAACTTTAAGCCTCATTGCATTTTTAAAACAGTGTAGTTATCTTACTGTCACGTGGACACCAAACCCTTGCAATTTGCTCAATTGCGCAAACATATCAACAAGGGACGACCTTTTTTCTAGTGTGTAGGACACATTCTTAAATTTCATCGTGTCAATTCTTCAAAGCCACATGTTCCTAACTCTACTTTGTTCAACAAAGAAACTCATAAAGATTTTCAATCCTAGAAGGTGGCCACAATGGTTTAAACCAATTTCTTTGAAGTCCATTTATTATTTCACTAGTCCTAATGACCACTAGGCCAAGACATGATTCATTGTTAAGTTTGAACAACCATTTTCCAAAAATAGAAAAATGAAGGAGCCTTAGAATAAAACATTATTGCCTGATAAACCAGGCCTGGAATTTGGATGGTTTATTTTACTATGAAAAAACCTTTAATTTAGATTTTAATGAAAGAGAAATGCCGAAATTATTATTACCTTCTCAAAAACTGGAATAACATGTTTGTTCAAATAGCTGAGGAGCTTGCAACTTGACGCACCCCTCTGTGAATGATAGCTTGAGAGTTAAACAGTCTCACAAAAATATTTGAAAACATAGAGAAATTATCGCTCACTTATATACAAGGTAAAAACTGTACATACCACAACAAAAGGAATAGCCATAAAAAGGCATGAATTCACCCTTTCAATATGTTCTGCATCTGAAACCTGCAGTAAACGCCATTTGATATAATGTAACTAATAGATATAACAAACCAACGCATACCCATGGAAGTTTGAAGGATTTCATTAGAGAAGGGTGCACCGGTGCAGGATGAAAATGCATAGGAATCTATAAGCATTACTATACATTACATTATTTGCAAGTTGCGACTGTGAAAACTTTAATATAAGCAATTGATACTCACATTGAACTGAGAATCTAAATCAGCTTGTCCTTCGATGATTCCAATAAGTTCTTTCAGTCGCTCTGGTGGGGCTTTTTCTCCAAATATACTCAAACTTTTTAAGAAGTCCATGAACATTTTAAACTCCGCTAAAGTTACATCTTGTAAACTCTGAAATAAGCTAAATAATATTACTTGTTCATCATCTGGTAGAGTAAAAAAAAATCAAATCTGAGTTGTATAAACTCAGAATGGAACAATAGTCAAAGGGAAAAAAAACATTGAATAGACTAAAATGTAAGAATATTCATAAGTTTACCTTTTTTATCAAATCTGTTATATGTCTTTCCATTTCCTCTTGGGGCTTCAAGAGTTCAGTTTTGATGGGAAAAACCTACAAATATAAATGGAAGATCAAGATCGACTAACTTGTCCCAATGGATTAAAAATAACAGCTGCAATCAATACTGATCACATCTCTGTCTCACCTTATCTCTGATAAAGCTTAGGACTTTCTCACGAATAACTTCATCAGTTGTTGGTTCATCAACACTTCCAATATGCTTAAACATGGCTGTCAATGAAGCTGCAACATCACATATGTACAATGAGAAGATAGGACTGTTAAGCAGTTGCAACAGAAACGTTCAGTTTATTAAATAAGAACGTTGGATTAGTGCACTGATGGAACCAAAGAAAAGTAGGTACTTTATGCATGATTATTACTATTTTGAAAAGTTTATTTTGAGGGAACTTCATAAGTTCCCATCCAAAAAGGAAAAGATTCGGAGACCTCATTAAAACCACCATTTATACAGAGAAGAAGAGCTCACAACAGTTCTACTGACAACTAATATCATCCATCTAGCTCGTAGTTTAGAACATCAAAACTTGAATCTTCTGCACGTCTTCATGTACTATATAGAAAATGGACATCATATCATAATATGAGAACCAACCTTTGACATTCTGCCTCAAGAGAGCCATTAGAGCTTTTTGGGTAGCGTCGCGCTCCACAAATTCCTCTAAAGCATTAAAGATTACTAAAATCAGATTTCCGATTAAATAAGACAATAGTAATCTAGAACATCTTTTAGAACTGAACTTAACTTACCCGTTAAAAGAATTTGAACAAGAAGGTCAATAACTTTTCCTATGTTTTCTGGAGTATCTTTGCAAAAAAGAGGAAGTCCTCGAATTGCCTGAACATGTACCTGCATAGCCATATAAATAGAAGAAACCTTACAAGTAGAACATTGATAAAGAATCTAGTAAAACCAGCTCGAAAAATGTAAAGAAAATTCATTACGATGAAAGCCAAGAACTGCCCTAGAAACACCCAGTAATCAATCAGCAGGCAGAGTTAAGTAATTATAAGCTATCAATAATTCCCTTGTTTCTATAACTTCCTTCGTCAACAAAAATTTCCAGCTATAAATGATAAGTAAAATGAATGAGGAAGTCCTAATATACAGGCCTTCTACAAGATAGATCCTGTGAAAAAATTTCATCCAGGCCTTCTGCTGGAACAGAAGGAACGAAAGAAACCATGGTATTTTCCAAGACAAGGGCACAGTTTTTTTTTTTTTTTTGAAACCGGGAAATCAAAGATTTGCTCCACTATACTCAAGGTACCCACGCCCGTCTCTAGGCTAGGTACCGGGAGAGAGACACGGGTGGTATCTACATAACAAACTAATATTACAAATGAGTCTCGAACTTGGAACCTTAAGAGGAGAACACATTCAAACCCCAAGCTTTCAACCACCGCGCCACCCTTGGAGACAGACAAGGCTACAGTTTACAACCGGTTCTTTGATAATATATCCTTTGTAAATTCACAACTATAGCTTTAACACTCATCTAACTAGTTGGAGTTCTTTAGGGCTTGCCCTATTTAGTAAATTCATAACTACAATGAAATCATTTCTCATCAACAAAAAAATAAAAAAAAAAAGTCAGAATATACAAACCGCGAGATCATCTTCTTCAAAAAGATAAAAATGGGCATCGATGGCTGGGCGAGAAAGGGTGGGGAAAAACTTGAAGAACCTAGGAATGAGTTGAGCCGCCAATTGCTTGGCTTTAGTACTCGTTTTGGCAGCATCAATTATGGCTTGGTAGTCATTCACATACTGAAACAAACAAACGCCAAGAGAGAGTTACAGACCAAAATCAAAACAACGAAGAATGAAAATGAGATTAAGACCTGAGACTTGTCGTCGGCTTCGTTGAGACGCTGGCCGAATTCGTAGAGATTCTCAATGTGCTGGTCCTCTTTGGAGGGCTCAGTCATTGGCGCTGACTTTTTTGGAAATTAGTTGCAGAATTAGGGCACTGAAAATGCGGGGAAGAAGATGAACCAGAGAGAGAGGTTTGAGGGTTTTGAAGGTTGTTGTTGATCAGAGCAAAGCAGTGAAAATGAAACTCAGTTTGTTTCTAAACATCGCGTCCGAGACATTTTCTATCTGCTTCAAACTCGGTCGCAGGGTAGCATATTCAAACGACGGCGTTTTTAGGGCACAAAACACACCGTTTTGATGTCCACAAATATTTAGCCTCGAAATTTAAATTTCACCTCTTTATTATTTGCTTCTTTTTAATCATCCATTTCATTTTTTCTATAAAAAACAAAACCATTTAATTTAAACACAAAAAATAACGAAGATTTAATGAATTTGCTTTCATATTTTAATATTCAAAACTATCTAAAGTTATTATACTAATTGAAGATTCCATTTTACACTAATTGAAGTCATTAAACATTAAATTCACTCCAATTTTTTTATTGTGCACAAATTTCTTCTGAAAAATTATTATTTATAGAATTTTTTATTTTTATTGTGCATGAAAAAAATCTACATAAATTTATCAAATATGAAAATAATTTTTTTTTATATATTTGATAACAAAAAGATTACGGATTCAAATAACTATCTCTAAATATTATTTAATTAAAAATATATATATATTCTTTTTAATCTTACTTTCCTTCTCACTAAACAACATTTCTTAAATATGAAATAAAATCATTAAAAATTATTTTATTTTTATCAATAAAAAAGCTAAATTGGTCTTTAAATCAACAATATAGGGTAGAAGATAGTATAAATGCAATCTCAAAAAAAAATATATGTACATATATAAACTTAACTGAGCATTAATTGGCATATTTCTTCCATTTTTAGAAATTTGAATTTAGCAATATACATACTTTCATTTAAATGAACTATAATTACTAACTATTAAATTTAGTTAAACAACTAAAAATCTTTGAATTCAAGTGTGTCCATGATTAAGAGAAATGTCCAACTTTTCCTACTCTCAAATATTGTTGAATTTAAAATTTAAATATTTTAAAAAAATATATTATAAAAAAACAAGAAACAAAAAAACAATCTTCACCCACATTCCAAATTAAAAAATCAAACAAACTCTGAGCATTCAATTTATAAATGTGTAGCTCTCAAATAACGCATCATAAATCTAACAAAACCTTAAAATAGCAAACGATCCTTACATGTATTAACCAGAATACATTCTCAAATCTTCTATTCATAACTCCTTCACAACATCCACAAAGAAAAAAAGTTGGAACAGACAACTCCAGGATCCAAAATATTCCCATTCTTTAGGATGAGGAAAAACATACAATATCTATGTTGACAAATTATACTTAGTGAGGTGTATACTTCCTTTTTGCAGGCAATTCTCAAACCACAGAACTTACTAACAATAAGCATTTAATTATTCTCTCTCAAAACAACCTATTCAAAGTTATGATGAACTGTAAATAATAGCTGAAAGAGCTTGATGTGTTTTTGCTAAATTTCTTATTACCTCTTCGAAGGCAGTATGGCCTGCTAAGTTGCTCAGAAATCATAAAGTGGGCATTTCCAATGCTTGCAAGACATCCTTAAACTCAAAATCATCTGTTTGTCTGTTAAACCGTTCGACTAACTTGTACCGAACATCGTTCAGATAGAAGGATTGGATGGTCTCTAAAAGCCATTCTGCCTCCGGGTCGGTGAGCTTACTTGTGAACACGATATCACCTCGAATAAGCACTAAATCCTTGCTCTCTGCAAATTCTTTATAATAGGACATGGTGAAGTAGGGAGCTGCTTGAGTTCCTCTTGCCTTGTAATCTTCGAGGCCAGTGACAAGGATATGCGGCATTTGCACTGCAAAATGAATCCGAAATAAGCATTTAAATTGAACTATAAGCATGGTTAGCAGGATTCAATTCTATGTTTCATATCCCACAGCACAAAATATACTTAAGATCTCATTCTATAATAAATTTTCGGCACTATCAAGAGTAACCAACATTTTGACTTTTGACTTAGCAACAGTTGAAACTTTTATACTAAAAGTCTTTACAGAAAGCAAAGATGAGACAGAGCAATTGATTCATCCTGATGTAAAAGTAAAGCCCTCCTTGAAAGCAACATGAAGTTCATTATAGTATATAAACAGAAACTTGATTTCTTTGAAACACTGAAGCCGAACAGAATGAACAAAATTCACAGATCAGGCTTGTGGGTGAAAGGTTGGATCATCTTATCTTTTTGGAAGTCCTGTTTATATTTGATTTTTCGTCCCTCCAGATTTTCTCTTCGAGCAATATAGTAAAAGCAACAACTTGCAACATATTTCAAGCTTCAGGAAAAATATAAAATGTACTAGCCAATGAAGTGAAGGATATTAAGTAAAATCTGGGTAGAAAGGAAGCAAAGAATCTTAAAGGAGGAGGCAATGGGGGCCTTCTTTGTAAGCTTTCATTTGTTTTCAGTGGATATCTTCTGTTTTTGTACCTCAGTTTATTCAACAAAAGTTCTTTTTCAAATCAATCAAGAAAGAAAGAAAAAGAAGGAAAAATAGTAAAAAGGCTTCGGGCAATCAAGACCTCACATTGACATTCGATAAGCATGGTTTTGCCTGATACATTGACTGGTGATATATTGACAGCATAAATGAAGTATGAAGTCATGTCTCATTCTTACCAAAAAAAAAATCATGTCTCATATAATACAAATGTTATCTACATTGACTTCCTTTCAAATAGATGTATAAGCCATAATGGTTTCATACTCAAAATGATCCAAGAAATTCTAAGATTTACTAGCAGCATAAGAGATCTGTTCTAAATTACTCAAAAATTTAAATTCTATGGATGTCTTCCACTATAGTTGACTATGAGTATAACAAATCAGAGGTTTATTCTAACTTTTACAAGTATTTATTTTTCTTTGAATATTATTTTAACTTCTATCAAACAAAGAGATAGTACATCCAGTGATTAAGTAATGGCATCAAATCATACAACTTCCAAGCAAAGAACACTTTCTTTCTAATTATATAAACAAATAACTAAAACCATGAGTTAAGGATCAAACCTTGAACAAACATGGTAGTATAACCACTTCCACGCCACAGAGGAACAACAAAGTATCGGCTGCACGATTGCACTAAACTTAGAACTGCAAAATACTGAAAATGACTCAAAGCAACATTTGCAAAATGTTTGGTAATTACCACTGTGCTGCCCTTTGTTCCAATAAATGATATAGTTTAGCTTTCATTGATGCCCCAATATGACCTCTTCCCAAATGATACTGGTAGAGCAGAACCCGGCAAGGGAATGTGAGAATACTTGCACAAATGGAGGGAAAAGGGGAAAAAAACAAAAAAACAAATTCGTTCATGGTTTCACTTAAGTTACTAATAGTGATAACATTTAACTAAGGTTTAAGTAGGGAATACGTCCAACTGAGCTAAAATAAATCATTTGAGAATAATTTACGAAGCCACTGTTCCAAAAAGTGGATTATCCATCTAAAGGGAAGACGGTGAACACTTTTGATTCTCAGCTCTAAAAGCTCTATTTGCTTGCCTCTCTTTTTTTTAATATCCGTGTGTGAGTCGTTGAGTTACCTGACACGCATCTCGACTATTTTCAGGAAACATACAATTAGACCCTACAATATTTGAATGTCAAAAAAATATATAGAAAATCATCTATTAAGTAGGTGACCATCATCGATTGAATGTTATAAAAATCATTTGCCTCTCGGTCCTAAGTTGTGAAATTTTTGCGATAATGTGAAAGTAAGTATAAAAATCATTTCAAGTAACCCTACAACATTTGAATGTCAATTCCTAGGAAATTAAATCCTAGATACCTCCTGACTACTATATCATTCCATGAATTCAAAATAGAGCCCCTAACTCGGAACTACAAACTACAAGGTTACGCCGATTTTAATTCAGTACCCACATTCATAAGAAATATCTTCTCTCGCACATTAATCTCTTCTAACAAATCAACCGGCCCTACAGACTGTCACTAAAATTTCACAATCAGAAACAATAATGGGGCAAAAATCAAGCAAACCTAAAAAGAAGGAAAAGAAACATTACATCGTCCCAGATGGAAGCGAGATCCTCCGGTGACCGATCTTTCGCTCTGTTCATATCAATGATCGAATCCAATGGCTTCCGTTGCAATGGAGTGAACCCAGAAGCGAAACTCGAAGTCCGAAAGAAACCAAGGGAACCCCATTTGAGAAATTCGCAAGAAACAGCTTCCTTTTGCAGTTTCTCAAGATTCAGATTAGTAAAATACGAACGAGGAGATTGTCGAACCACCGGCGAAGCACTGGTGAGAAGAGTAATTGCAGAACCAGAAATGGTTCTCAATGTTCTTCGCATTGCGGAGAATTAGAATTCGATAATCAATTTGGTCGTTGCTGTGAAAACCCAGCTAAGTGTTCGAAGCTGAAATTTTATCAAACAGTTTGTGTACGATACGAACTTCAACTTTGCTTGACATCGTCGTTATAGAGAGCGGCCCGTCAAGCCGTAAGGCCCATTTGAATCCGAAGAACGAAGATTTGAGTGCCGAAGTTGAAAGCGCCCGATTGATGGATTGGGCTGTACTCGGTGCCAATACATTCATAATTTCTATGAGATTCATGACTTGTACTAAAGAACCTGAGAAGCCGAGTAACTCCGATTAAGGGTGATATTGGTTTGATTTTATTCGGTCTTAATTCAAATTGAGAATCTAACCGATCCAATCAATTTAACATAAAGAGGAATAGAATCAATGTCCAATAAAAGTTAAAACTACTGGTTCGATTTTCCTCAATTTTAGGTCAAACCAAAAATCGATCTGATCCAATTGATTTGACAAAAAGAGAAATCGAACAAATGTCTAATAAATGAAAAAATTATTGGCTCAATTTTTTTCGATTAGTTTCTCATATGGTTTAATTCTTTTTTACTATTTAACTTGCTACTTTACTTTCTTTTTTTTATTTTCAATCTCTATTTAAATGTTGTTTTTCTGAAAAAATCTTAAATTGTATAATTAAATTAAACAAAAATAATTAATCATTTACCAATAAAATTTAAACTAACATATAAAAAGAAAAATGAAAGTAAATAAATCAATATTAGTTTGGTTTGGTTTTTGTTGGTTTTTACAAATAGAAACTAAATCGATTCAATAATTTTCGGTTTCTCCAAATAAAAACCAATATGTCCAATATTATGTGAAAAATCCAAACCAATCCAATGGATCGGTTTCGTTCGGCACGATTTTTTCGATTTTTATTATCACCCTTAACTCGGACTATTCAATCCATACCATAAGAATTAGGTTGGGTTGTAATTTTATTTGAGTTAGGTTGGATTACTTAAAATTTTTGTTGGTTGGGTTAGTTTTAAAGCTGACTAATTTTTTTGGTAAAAATCCAACTCAATTCAAATTGAAGTATATATGGGTGAGAGAAAATGAATTAATAAGATAGGTTATTAGCATATTGATAAATATCATGAACTAATATAATAGATACTCTAAATCTAAGTATTGTGATAGCCAAAATAGCCTTAATGAAGATGAAGATGTGAGCAAACAGCCAACACTTATTCCTGATACAAAGATCTTTAATTTGGTACTTGAAATAATATATGAGATTTTTTCCTCAATGAAGAGTGAGGCAAGTTCATCAAGCTCATCAACAAAGTTTGTTTCATTAGTCTAAGTATGTTCAGAAACATAGCTTGCCATGCAACACAATTTCCATGCAAAACAAACCTTTTCCAAATCATTTCTTTTATTTCTTATTTAAATTTACTATTTTTATTTATTTGACCAATTTGTAGTGGGTAGTTAAATCCAACATA
>JBBMKA010000026.1:1804862-1848949 GCA_037833695.1 Sechiopsis laciniata
CATGTCGGAGAAGTAAAACTGAATAATCAATTGGGTAAACAATCTTTGAAATGGGGTCCCTGCTGTGAAATCGAAAGTGAAACTAGCAAAAGGTGTTTAGAGTAGAAATTTTATCAAACAGTTCGTGTGCGATTGGAGCTTCAACCTTGCTATGAGTTTTGAGACCATCGTGACAAAGCGCGCGCTATAGAGAACAGGGCCATCTGAAATCCCAAATGTGAGTCTGAAGAACGCAGATTTGAGCTCGCCCTCACCGAATGAGTAAATTGCGTAATTAGTTATCTAGTTTGGTGTTAATCCATTTCCACCGTTATGAATTCAATTCCTAAAATCAATATTTATAATCTCTTTTCTCCAACTTACTTGTACTAAAAAAAAGCTTGCCCTATGAATAGATTGGGCCGGACTGAGTGCAATACTTCATATAGTGAGTTCAATATCCATCAACATCATGCCCCCAGCAACATCAGCCCATTGTTTTTTTTTTCTTTTAATATTCGTGAGTATTTTAATTTAACTTACTCAATTATTTTTCCGAGACATAATATCTATTATCTATCTCTACAATATTTGCATTTTAAGAAAACTATTAAAAAAAGCTATGATAAGAGTTGGAGAATCCAAACTCATAAACTCTTAATTATTTGTTTATATTTAATATCACTTAAACCTGCTTTTAGCAAATATATGCCATGGACTTTGCCTTAAATTTCATCTATAGTATCATTTAACTAACACACAAAATATCAACTTTGTTTAAATATATAACAGTAAATTGCAAATTTAGTGGCAAAATGAGCAAAGTTTTAATGGCATCACCTATAAATCAAGAATTATATATTCCAAGACCTCATTCCCAAATATTGTTCAACTCAAATATATATATAGACAAATTCAGTCTAAATATTCACATACATTTAGTATTAGGGATTTAAAAAAAGATGGTAGTTCATCATTTATCTTATGAGTTTTTTTTAAAAAAAAACTTCAACAACAATTTGAAGCAAGAGAATTTGAATCCATTAATCCACGGACAGAACCTCATGAACGAGACGATACAAATTACAAAATTTATGAAATTAGGAGGGAATTTTTCATATACACCTATGGTTTGAAACTTGGGCTGGAAGAAGTAAAAGCTCAAATGGATATTGTAGAGGCCCAAACGGATTGGGCTGACTAAAACTTGGGCCGAAAGAAGTAAAAGCCCAATTAAAGCAAGGCATCGCGTAGAAGCCCAAACGGATCCAGTTTGAAACTTCGAATCCATCTACTCATTCAACGCGGCGCTGAACGTATTGGTTTAGTTCACCGATACAATGTCAAAGTCAACATGTTCGTCCATAGGAACTGTTCTATTTCTTCAACAAACTACATAACTTGTTTTGCTTCCTTTAATAGTACATTGAACTCGATTATCAAATTAATGAATATATATATATATATATATAATGTACATTGAACTCGCAGCTTCACTATTTTCTTCCTTTTTCCCCTTTTTGATGCCTTCAGCTCCAAGAAATTAGTTTTCACGAACAATACCAATTTCACGTTCTCATAATTGTCAAAAGTTAGCAGGATTTAATCTCATTTTTAAAACCTTAATTCTAACCATGTAAAGTTCTGTTCACTTTGTCTTCAAAGTTCTACATAATTTGCAACAACGGCAATAACTCAACTGACATCAGTATTAGTGATTTAAAGGCCATGAGTTATGATTCTTTCGAGCCCGAGTTGTTCTTGAATTGAAATGAAGTGCTACACAACTCAACTAGTTAGGATTATCTCAACGAAAAAGTTAAAGTTTAGCTTCTTACTCCATATGCTTTTAAATTTAAAAAAATAATAATAATAAGTAGATGAAGTAACAAATAAAGGGTCATATTATGAATCTATATAAAAGTTGAAACTAAATTGAAAATTTATGAATGTATTAGATGTTTAAAATAAGGTCAAAGTATGGTTAGTCTGACGATAATCAATATATATCATCAACTACTAAGAGGTGACAGGTTAGAACTCCAATATCAGATGTTGAATAAAAAAAACAAAATTATTGAGCGGATGCCTGGTAAGTTCAGCTATTTACTGGAAAATGCAAAGATTTAAACCATTTAGTTTTATTTGTCCAACATGTAGCTGGGTTTTTGTTTAAATGGAAGTTTCCTTTCATCTTCTTGCACCAGAGAATTGGCTGCTCACAAGTAATAGATTCGTTGCACGAGTGGACGCGCAGCAATTTTGTGTATTTCTCTCCAACAAAACATGTCTTCGAAAATTCCCATAGAAGGAATGTCTTTTGTGTTTTGATTTGCCAATCATAATGTCAACTCGCTTGTTGTTCTGTTAAGAAACGTGTAACATTATTTTAAATAAAACACCTTACAATTTTCAAACACCCCTTTTTTTCAAAGCTACATAAAGCATTTAATTCCCTTCAAAATAACGTTACAACAACATTAGAGGTCAAAGGAAATCTCTTACACCGACTATAGTAAAAACTTGGGAATAATTTCTCTAAAATTTTGGATTCAAAATCCACAAAACACACTGTTTACAGCCTATGTTTCTGGTTTGCTTCTCTGTTTAAGATGTGCAGAATCTTGAATTCCAGTAGGGCTTTTCAATTATGAAATGGATAAACTAAACTTTGATTCAATTGTTAGATGGAAACCACAGAAGTCAAATGAAGGAAGTTTAAATTAATCAAAAACCCACAATTGCTTTTCCTTTAATTTAGCTGATTAGTGGCTTAATGGGCAAGTTTAGTTTTGTGTTTGGGATGGAATAATGGAGTGGAATTGCACATAAGCTGAGCTGTGTATTGATATTATATGGAGGTTGGTTTTAATATATATATATATATAGCTCATTTCCCAATGGCTCTATCTTCTTCTCTTACTTCATTAATGGCTATCCAACAGGATCAATCTGAAGCAATCTTAGAGAATGTTTGGGCAAATTTTATTGGTGAGAATGGATTGGATGAACATGGAGGAGGAGGAGGAACAAAAAGGTGTAATGAATTAAACAAATCTTGGACAGAGCTTCCAAGTCTTAGTTGTGGAGATAAATCCATGGAGGTTCTTGAGAGGCTGCCAAGTCTTGGAAGATGGATATCCATGGGAGCTCAGACATGGGAGGAGCTTCTTGATGGGATTGTCCCTGTTACCAATACAGAGAAACCTTTTCATGAGAATTTGGAGAGCTCCCAAATTGGTCGTTCTGGTTTCGATGTTGATAAAAGGCGAGTAGAGAAGGCGTTGGTGACGAAACACTACCGTGGTGTGAGGAGACGGCCGTGGGGGAAATATGCAGCGGAAATTCGAGATTCATCGCGAAAAGGCGCTCGGGTTTGGCTTGGGACTTTCAATACAGCTGAGGAAGCTGCATTCGCTTATGACAAAGCTGCACTGAGGATTAGAGGTCCAAAGGCACATCTCAATTTCCCTGTTGACACTGTTGTTGAAGCTATGAGAATGTCTAATGACAATTTGGAAAATATCATCCCTTCTTTTCAAGGACATGACTCTGCTTCTTACTCACAACTAGGCAGCTACGGAAGTTCGTCGATCATCGGCAAGCGATCGACAAGGGAATGGGAAAATAATCTCGATTTCGACATCATGGAATTCAATCAGCCAGCACCAAAGAGAAAGGCCAGCATGAACAACATGCTCTACGACGATTTCGACGTATTCGAATTTCAAGACTTGGGTAGTGATTTCTTGGACAATTTGTTGTCATCTATATGATGATCACATCTTGTCCAAAATTTCTAGTTGGATTGATAAAGGCAAGGTTTTTGTCACCAAGTAGATCAGCAGGAAAAAATGAAAAAAATCCCAAAAACATATTTCAATTTGTGATTCATTATTGTTCTTATGATTACCTTAATCTACTATAGTTGATTCATTCTTCCAAAACCAATACATCATAAACTTCAATCAAATTCGTGTACTTTTGTTCTATTTCCCAAAGGATTAATCAACAATCAAAACATCAAATATACACATAAAAAATGTTTAAAAAAAAAAACACAAACAACAATAGATGGAAATTAATGTAACATTACAAACTTTTATCTGATTCTGATTCTGTTCTTGAAGTCGCCATAGACAAGGAGCTCGAGTCACCACCACTCGCATCCAACGGCGGAGGTGTAGTCGTTGCCCTCGCCGTCGACGCCGCAGCCGCTGCCACGACCTCCGGCGGAAAATTCAAAAGAGCTTTAGAGCCTCTCATATTAAAAGCAGCTCTATCATAAGCCAAAGCAGCCTCTTCAGCGGTGGCGAAGGTGCCAAGCCACACGCGCGCGCCTTGTCGCGTGGAGTCACGTATCTCCGCCGCGTACTTGCCCCACGGCCGGCGGCGGACCCCTCTGTAGTGCTTCTTGGCAATCCCTCCGGCAGGGGAATTGGGGTGGTGGACGGCGGCGGCGGAGGAGGAGGAGGAAGGAAGGGTGGGGTTATTGGAAGACATTGATTCGTTTAGAACGTGGTAAATGACCATATCTTGAGAATCGTTTTCATTAAAAGGCAAATCGGAATGGGAGGCTAAAACCATGGCTTAGCGTTTTGGAGGCGATTTTGAAAGAGGGGTTTTGGTGGCTAATGACCAAACGCATTTGGGTTTACAAATGTTAGCCCACTTGTATTTGTTTTTGCCAAGAAATTGAAGGTCACTGGAAATGGGTTGTGAAATTGACTGTTTTTTGTACATATCGGCTGGTGGCTTAATCCTTTCTTTTTCTTTTTCTTTTTTTTTTTTGCCCTAACTTTTCATTCTAAGAATTTGTCGATTAAAAAAAATGAAGATAATAACCATTAACAACATTGAAATAATATATATGTATTGATGTTAGGGTATTTTTGGATAGAAGGTTTGTTCTAGGTTGTGATCCAACTCCTCATTTGAATGGAGCAATTCAAAAAAAAATGAAACCCTCTTCATAAATGGTCAAGATACAATATCATTTTAATTTAAATGAAGATTTTATGTCGCAATTATTCATAATTCTTTGATTTGGATTAGAGTTTGAAAAATACTACTCTACACATGAATGTGCGAGAGATTCTACATATGCATATATGTGAAACTATTTTATGCTAATTATATGTCATCAAATGATGCCACATATGTGCATATATAAAAGTTCATGAACAGAAACGTGTTTTTCTATAAGTTTTCTAATAGAGTTTGTATCACAAAACCTTCCATACTAATATCCTTTGTTCCCAAAATTCTATAGCTAAACATACCCTAAAATAAAAAGCAGTCTAAAAATGTGCTTATCACTTATATTATGCTCCTTTAACCCAATTAACTATTGGGGATGATATTATGTTCAAAAAAAAAAAAAAAGAATGATATTGATTTGATCTTTCTCGATTTTAGACCAATACAAGAATTGAATCCATCAAATCAATTTTACAAAAAGAACTAAATCATTCTCCAATAAAAGACAAAACTATTGGTTTGATTTTTCTCAATTTTGTTGGCCAACCGAGAATCGAACCATTCTAATAAATTTGACAAATTAAATTATTTTACAAAATTTGTAAATTTTTTTAAAAAAATAGAAAATAAATCACACATTTCAAATCTTATGATATTGTTTTATTAACACATATTTCAAATATAAAAAAAAATAGTGAATAATTTTATTTTTGGGGTCCAATAAATTACTTTAACATGTAGGAAAATATAAAATGGATGAAAAAGCAATATGCTTTTGAGAAAAAAAGAAAGGGCCAATTTTGAAAATTCACGAGTTTGACTACAGAAACGAGAGGAGAGGCATTAGGACACGCCTCTTGCGCGATTTCGTTCGTAAGAAATTAAATGCATTCTAATTATTTGTTGCAATTTAATGTAATTTGTTAAAATCTTTCACCCTTTAATTATGGTAAAACATTCAAAGAAAAAAAAATGTTTATTTTTAAAATTTATTTGTTCGAATCTTGCAACAAATAAATTTTATTTTTAAAATTGTTTATTTCATAGTTAAAAAAATGTTACGACTATTACAATAAGTTAAATAAATAAGATACCAATTACCATTTTATAAGTGCACAATTGTAACGGTTGAATTCATATATATATACATATATATATGTAGCATATATAAATTATTTCTCTAAAAAAAAGTTTCAAATTTGATCGTAGATGGTAAAGTAATGTTTTGATTAAATAAATTAAATTAGCCACACGAGAGGAAGAGTCCAAAACCTTTTTGAACAACGAAAATATGAATTCTCTCCCAAGACCACTAATTCGCGTGCTTTGACCGAATTGGACATCATTTCAACACCTATTTTATTCTCATAATTTTTTGAATTAACAATATTTAAGGTTTCAAGGTGAAATTTAAAACCTCTAACCTCTTACACTGAATATACACATTTTTTACATTTTATTCTTATAATTAAAACCACATAGTAGCCAATAAGAGTCTCGATGGTATTAATGTACATCTAATAATCAAGAGATCATGAATTTAAATCTTTTAATTTTATTGTTTAGTGGTAATTCGGTTTAACAAGGCCACGAATAATTTACATGGGTTCAAGCTTTTTTTTTTCTTTTCCTTTTCTTTTTTGAAACATTAGAGATCTACTACTTAAGGCATCGACTTCTAAAGTTCTATTCTATTCAAAATGACAAAGTATTTTTTTAATTCATTTTTATTCAACGATTATAGGAAGGGCAATAAAACCATCTAACATTTAATATGAAAATCAATCTTATTTAATGAATTATGTATAAATTGACAAGAAATTAAAGTATAGCATTTAAAATTTTAAGGTACAGATTTTATATTATAATATAAAATCTAAGAGAAACCACATGAACTTATAGCCGGCTTTGGAATAACTTTTCAAGGGTTAATAAAAAAAACGTTTTAATAAGCCATTTGAAAAGTTATTGAAACCAGCCTTAAATAAACCAATAATATTATATTATACTATTTTAACAAGAATAAGAGATAAAAGAATGACTAAAATAAAATAATGTGGTGATCTCAAAAAAAAAAAAAAAAAATACTAATAATAATAATATGGTAAAACATGGTAGGTTTAAATGGTGTACCAAATGCAAACTAAAACAATAATTCAACATTATTAATGTTATATATATTAATTAAGAAGTTATATAGTTCGATTCCTTATTTTATTGTAAAAGGTGTACCAAGTATTTTGTTAACCCAATAAAAGTTATGAGACATGTCATCAAGTATATTAGTTGAACTATTTTAAAAAAAGAAATATATTAGTTGAACTATGCTTGATAAATTGTAAATGTTGGTAGATGGAAAAATTATATGTATAAAATAATAATAACAATAATAAAAAGAACTTTTAAAATTTTATTTTGGAGGAAAAAAAAAAAGAAGGATTTTAGGAAAGTGGAATGGATAGAGAAGCAACTTATTAAGCAACCAGCTGTGTAGAGATGATCATAAAGACATACAAAAACTCAAAAGTGAGTCACCTTTTTGGCCACAATGATTTTCTTCTAATTTGTAATGGCACATGATTTGCATTTTCACTTTGGAAAAGAATGAAACTGAAAATTTTAAATATGAATACACAAGAACAAAGTCTCTTGGCTTGGCTAGCTGTTCATCATTTCAATCAATTAATAGAGTAATTAAAGGTTAATAGTATATATTATGCACAAACACATGTACAACTATGCTTCCTTCTTTAACAGCTAATCTATCACCACTTATTTGCCTTATTGATTGTGACCTGTAATTGTCATTGCCAACTATTTGCATTTGTATCATTATAATGCCAAAATTGTTATGATTTGGCCCCAATTAGGATTATGGAAAAAAAAAAAAAAAAGAAGAAGAGAAGTTTCTAAATGTAACCTCTCAAATGGAAAAGAAGTGTGGTTTTAAAGTGGGTTCTTTTTTGTATGTTTCGATTTAAGAAGAGCAATTCTTGTCTATTCCTCAGTCAGTAGACAAATCTTTTTGAATAAATACGTTATATGTGACATTATTTGATAATACAATTTTTTTTAAAATGTTTTTTTGTTTATAAATTTTGTGGCACTAGTATCACATTCTTAAACAAGACTTGCCTATCATTTATGAGTGTGCAAATATTTTATTTATAGTATTATTTTCGTGGTTTCTACTCTTATTCTAAATAGGTGAGTCATTAAATGATATATTAATTTTATTTTATGGATTTCACATCATTTTTAAATGTTAGGTTTGAAAAGCAATAAATGGAAATGTATGACAAAAAGAAGGAGGCTACACCCCTGGGGTGATGTCAGGAAGAAGGAATATTAAAAAAAAAATGCAACACTTAAAAAAAAAAAACTGAGATATGTGGCTCCTTTGAAGGACGGCAGTTTGTTTTTGGGTGCAACCACGGCTGCACCCAAATTGTTTTCCAAAAAGAATCAATTGAGAAGTAGATCTTTTGATTTGAATTCCTATCTCAGCAAGATATTGAAATTGAATGTCATTGGAACTTTTTTTTTATATATATAAATATATCAATTTCTTTGAGTTGGATATAGTTATCTTGTCTCACCCATTGAAAGAATGAGGAATCTTCAACTTATTTATAAGAAATATAAATTATTTTTTTTAGTAAGTTTGGGAAGGGAGATTACAAATATCGATTCTACGGATCTCGTGATCATGGAATAGAAATATATTAACACCAAATCAGATAATCAATCACGCCACGAATACATTCGGTTACTATAAATTAGTTTTTTGAGATGAAACTACATACTATTTAATAATATGTCACTCTTTCAACTTTTTATTCTTTTTTAAGAGATTTTTTTTTATTTTTTATTTTTTTTTATTTTTTATTTTTTACCGAAATCTCTCGTCTAGACGTGGTACAGAGGATGTAGAATGCATTGTACCAAAGTTTATTTTTTTCTCTAAGCCATCAAAATTTTATTTTCTCAAAAGAAGAAATCCAATTAAATCAACACAACATTTTCATCACAAACATTATTTTTTTGAAAGAATCACAAACATACTTTTTATTCTTATTGACGTTGCATCCAACACATTGATGATTAGACTCTACAACTAAACATATAACAAGGTTAATCAAATTCTCTTTAAAGCTAAAATCAATTGCAACTACCTATTTGTTTGATATCAATATTAAACTGAATTAAATAAAATCAAACGCCAATCTAACTCAAATCAAATTAGAGGGACTAATTGATAATTAGGAGGATAACATTGGATTAATCTCCATATTGGTATGATATTATTCATTTTTTGACATAACCTTCGTGACTTTATTTTTTATTTCACCAAAAATGCTTCGTACTAGTGGAGATAGTTATCATGACTTGCATACTCATATGATCTTCCATTTATCTAACTATTATGGGTCGAACAAAGCATAGAGCCTCTTCGTGAACTTGTCTTTTCGTTCGACACCTTAGGATTCAAAATTCCTCTCCTCTAATAAGGACCGAGTCTCCCTTCAGCTAGTCAATCCGTCCACAAGATTTTTAGAAAGTACACTATCAGTTCGATACTATGAATTTTCATCATGGCTACATATCCAACTAACTTCTATTCTCGTGAGAATACACCACTAATAAGATAAAAGTTATGCTACCAATTGATAAAGACGACAATTCTAAATTGATCTCCACATGAGTAGAGTATGATAATATCCACTTTAACCACATAACACTTATAGTTATATTTTTTGTTTCACATAAAAAGTCTCATACTAATGAAAATGATTGTGATTACTTGTACCTATAATCTTTCCTTTATCGAATGCTTATAAAACAACTTTATTTGTATCCCAACCGACTTTGGAAAGAATTATTGAGCTAAGAATCAACCACAAAAGTTGATTGGCTGTGTGTATGTGTGTATGCTTATGTAAGCAACAACACAACATAACACATGGGCCTTATCTGAGCTGCCAAAACTAAAGCTAAAAGCCAAAGCCCAGATAGATCAACTTCACCAACCTCTCTCTAACACCCAAATCCCCAATCCCAACAATTATTATCAGCTTCCTCTTATCTTTCCCTTTTCCTTTCACTCCAACATCCACTTTCTCAATTCTCATATTTGATTTTGATGTTGAGATGTTAATGTTCTTCATTTCATATTGTTAATCACATTTCCCAATTTCCCTTTCACTTAACCACCTCCACCTGACCTAACACCCCTCTCTCTTTCTTCCACTTCAAGAAAAAGATACTCAAAACTTCCTTATTTTCCAATCATTTCTCTTTGGATCTGTTTCAAGTGGTTGCAATCTGCAATTTGCAATTTGCAATTTGTTTGTTCAAACCCCAACCTCACACACCCGCCCACTTTTTCCTCTGTTTATTTTTTTTTTTTGTCCCCTTTTTTCTTTTTGTACATTTCTATCTCGTTTATAATCTTCACTCTCTCTCAAGTATTCTACATCAAAATCCAGCTTTTGTCCCTTATTCACAAACTATACAGCTTTAAGTATGAGCACGGCTAGGTTTATCAAATGTGTCACGGTTGGGGATGGTGCTGTTGGGAAGACTTGTATGCTCATTTCTTACACTAGCAACACTTTTCCAACGGTACCCATTTTGAAATTTTGATGTTTTGAATAAAGGGTTTCTTTTGTTTTTGAATTTTGAGTTCATTTTTGTTTTTTTTTTTGGATAGGATTATGTTCCGACTGTGTTTGATAACTTTAGCGCCAATGTTGTGGTGGATGGCAGCACTGTCAATCTTGGCTTGTGGGACACCGCCGGTAATTCTATCAACTCGAACATTTTTGTTTGTTTGTTGTTGTGATCTGTTTGGTTCTTACAGCACCCATTTGGATTGGATTAGGAGTATATTTGTGGAACAATCCCAAATTTTAGATTGTCCTTTCCATTCTATGTATTAGAGTTACCGAACACAAACTATATATTTTCATTTTTTTTTTCCTTTTTTTTTAAAAAAAAGAATTTTTGACCGAGGGATGTGATTGCAGGTGGAATTGGGTTGCTGGTATTTTTTTTGTATCAGCTGAATTTTCGGTTGATCGTCCATTTTTATGTATTATAGTATAGCAACTCAAATCTATAGATTTTCGAGTTGAGTTGAGTTTAGGTTGATCAGTCAATTCCTGCTCTCTTATATTTTCAACCCAATTTAACTCCTATATATTTGAATTGGGTTTGGTTAAGTTATCGAGTTGTATTTATTTTTTCGTTTCCAAACTTGAACTTATACCATCAATCTTGTTAGTATAGAATAACTTATATTCTTAGTTAATTTTACATATACGTATACTAATTTGAATTATATTGGATTTAAGTAAGCCAAAAATTGGTATTCAACCGCTTATACACATATTTTCTTTGACTCAACTCAACCTTTACGCTTTGGGTTAGATAGTCATTCGGTTGTCGTTTTTTTACACACCTGATTTTTGTGAATGCAGGACAAGAAGATTACAACAGACTGAGGCCTCTGAGTTACAGAGGAGCTGATGTTTTCTTGTTGGCGTTTTCTCTCATCAGCAAAGCCAGTTACGAAAACATCTTCAAGAAGGTTAATTAATTCTTTGTGATCCCATTTGCATAAAGTTTTAAACCCAATTTACTATAATCTAAAGCCAATTCGTTTTCTTGCAGTGGATTTCTGAACTCAAACATTACGCTCCTCACGTCCCCATCATTCTGGTTGGAACCAAGCTTGGTAAGAAAACTATAAATTTGAATTCAGTAATTGATTTAACATGAAAATAAACAAATTGTAATGAACAAACTGTAGATCTACGAGACGACAGGGAATATCTTATGGATCATCCAGGCTCAAGTCCCATAACCACAGCTCTGGTAAAGAAATTTAAACCATAAAAGAAAAAACTTGATTTTGTTATGGATTTGGACTGAAGGATTGATTTTCAGGGCGAGGAACTGCGGAAGATGATTGGAGCAGTTACGTACATAGAATGCAGCTCCAAAACCCAGAAGGTATACAATTTGAGTCTAACATAACCATTTTTTTATTCGTAAAATTCAAAAAATGAAAGTTTATCCAATAACAATATTCGAGGTGTAGCTGGTTTTTAGTCTACAAAAAAAAGAAAAGAAAGACAAATCTGAGAAACTAGACTACCCAACCTAAATGGTAGGAGTTGGATTATAACTTTTTTTAGTTAAGTTACGTTATGATTCTCTAATTTCCTTTATTTTGGATCGTTTCTTGAACTGCCAATATTTGGTTGGTTCAACCATCATGAGTGACCTAGTGATCAAAACGACATTGGAGAACTAAGACATGAAGGGTTCAATCCAATGTGGCCACCTACTTAAAAATCAATTTCCTATGAGTTTTCTTGACATCTAAATATCGTAGGGTCTAGATGGTATGTCATGTGACAATAGTCCAGTGCAAGTTAGCCTGGACAGTCACAGATAAAAAAAAAAATTGTATAGCCCAACCCAATTCAATCCAAGCTAAGAATACTATTACATATATGTGCGTAAAATTAGTTAATAAGACATGTTCTTAACATATTGGCAAGGAATATGCACTAGCAACCTTGTTTTTTTTGTTTTTTTTTTAATTCAATAACATTTGGGAGTGTGAGAATTCGAACTCGTGACCACTTAGTTATCGGACCATACAAGATACCACTTGAGCTTTGATCCTTTTGACTAAGTAACCTAAGTTTAAGTATAATATTATACATCTTTTCTTTAATATTTTCAACATATTTAAGGGTATATGTTGAGTTTTATAGGGGAAAAAATATTAACACAACCCAAGAACTTTTGAAAATATATAGATTAGGTTGGGTTGGGTTGCTTGCTCTAACACATAAAGATAGATGGGTTGGAGGATTGAGCAACTAGAAAAATGGTGTGTGTGTGTTTATTATTATTATTATTTTTTTTTTCTTTTATTTTTTGTTAAAAGTGATTTGGTTTTTGTGTGTAGAATGTTAAGAATGTGTTTGATGCGGCGATAAAGGTAGCGTTGAGGCCTCCAAGACCGAAGAAGAAGGCTCGCAAGCAGAGGACGACTTGCGCTTTGCTTTGAAACATAAGTTCACAGCCCATTTCATCACTTAATGGAAAAGATTATTCTATATGGTTTGGGGAAAATTATTCAATGTGGTTCTAAGTTCGAATAATACATTCAATAATGCCTAGTGAAATCATGTTAATATAGTAACCATGTTGAATAATTTTTCATGTTCCATCAATTTATATTATATATTTTCATGGTAAGAATTTTGGATGTATTCTCAAACTTGGTGTTATGCTTATGAGATAAACTCATTAGAGGTTTTATTTGTATAATTTCTGTGAAGTTTAATATTAATGGCTGAAGACATCTTCCCCCCTTTCTTACTATCCAACATAGCTTTGCTTTTAATCTTTCTAGGTTTAAATACTAATTGTTCCATTTTAGTTCCTAAACTTTTAAATACCTAATTTTAGTCTTTAAATTTTCATGTTTATTCAATTCTAGGGATCAAAACCTTCTTTCTAATACCATAACATTATGTTGCAATCTATACTAAGAGAAAAATAAGCTTGAACATTTGAATTATGTTGAAGTTGCCAATAGTTTTTCTCTTTGATGTTAAAAGTATAATCCTATGCCATAATTCATAGTTTTAATCGACTTTTATGAATTTATTTTTGTCATTATTATTTTAGTTCACAATTGTGGGAGATCATGGTTGGGATACTTGGCCAAAAAGGATAATTTCTGCTCAAACATGGGCAAAAAAATTGGATTGGATTTGGGCTTATTCTTTATTGACGAGCCCATAAGATTGGGTTGGGCCACACATGACATAGCGAACAACTTGGTAGCCCAGCTATATAGATGGCAAGTTAAGAATAATACAAAAATAGAAATTTATCCAACTAGTCAAATCTAGATAAATGTAGTCATTAGTATTATTGAGTATTTTTGTTAACTTTCTTATTATACTGGTATTAATAAGTATTGATAATTTAATATTAAACGTATTAATAATTATGAATGTAAATATTTTAAAATTTACCTATTTATAATTATTTTGAGAGAACTATCCATCGAATACAATTTCTCAATAAAAAATATTACATACAATATCTACTAGAAAGTACTAATGTCGAATTACTAACTTTTTTCAATAAAGAATTCAGGAGTTTTGAATCCATCCATAAGTGTATGGTCAAGCTTGTCAATTACCATACACTTGTAAATAAAAATAAACTCAAAAAAAAAAATCAAAATTATTAACTACTCATTATAAGCACTGATCTGATTATGTTGAACTAAAAATCACTAATCACTTTGCTAGAAAAAGAAAATCAATTAAACACTTGAAAAATACTTGTAACAAAGTGCAAATTTTGAAAGAATATAAAACACAATTACGTAGGTTATAATTGTACTCGCACGTACTAATTTAGTTAATAGACATATTTTCAAACTTTTAAAATTTAAATCTTCATTAATCCCAATACGACAACAAGCTTCTTTCATGTTTGACGCTTGGTTTTTGTTTATATTGACCACTAGTCTCCTTTTTTTTCTTTTCATTTTTGTTTATTTTTTCTTCTTCTTGTAATTAGTTAATAATTTAATGGTTTATCATTTAAAAAAATGCAGATGTAATTAAAACGTTTTTATAGAATATCGTTACCCTTTAATTTCCCAAGGTGATGCCCCTTGATTTGCGCGGAAATACATAGAGCAATTCAATGAAATTTTGAGTTCTTGTACAATTAAATATTATAATAAGAAAAAAGTCTACGGGAGGTAGTTGGTGATTAATTAAGATACGTTTTTTGTTTATTCTAATACAATTATGTCATGTTTTTCAAAAAAAAAAAAAAAACAATTATGTCATATATATACAATTATGTCTTTTTACTTCATATAATATTATACAATGCCAGTCATGTTGTGTACCATATTGTATGTTTTTATTCTTTAGGACAATGTTTTGTTATTGCTAATTAGTAATCCATTTAGAATATGTTTTTGTCGATTTGACAGCAAACAGAGAAACAAAATTATATTAGAGAATGAAGAAATACAAGCATATATGCATAGTTGGAAACAAAATCTAGCAGTGGTCATTAATTTTGTTTGACATTTTTTTAATGTTTGTAGTCATACAAGACATCGATATTGTGAATATAGAAAAAATAAATTGACCTAAAACAGAATGCGAATAGAATTAGAATTTTATTTATCGGATGTTTCTTTTGAAATATTAACCAAGGTTATTGAGTTAGACACAAAAAAGTATTTTTATAATTGATTCATAGCATAAACTAAACAAATCTTTTACCCAGAAAAGCATAAAAAAAACTAATGTAAAGCTCTCATGTAATGTGGTGGTTTGGTTTCATTCCCAGAAATTGAGTGCCATAAAACAAATAAAAATAAAGGGTGTGTTGGTGTATAAAGATTAATTAAAGACAACAAATAAATAAATATAAATATATATATATATATATATATATATATATATTAGGGGTGTAAATGGCTCGGTCCGACTTGGTTTTTTGTCTGAACCGGAGCCGAACCGATTATAATCAGTTGAGTAATGTGAAAATCGATGCTGAGCCGATTAAGTTTCAAGTCGTTCCGACCAAACCGAATAAATCGGTGGTTTGGTTGGTTTTTTGGTATTGCCTTCCACCCTAATATATATA
This sequence comes from Sechiopsis laciniata, assembly GCA_037833695.1. Classification (NCBI taxonomy): domain Eukaryota; kingdom Viridiplantae; phylum Streptophyta; class Magnoliopsida; order Cucurbitales; family Cucurbitaceae; genus Sechiopsis; species Sechiopsis laciniata. The sequence goes on from JBBMKA010000026.1 coordinate 1,820,538, forward strand.
TTGAGAAAGAGTAGATAAGAAGCATACTAATATAAAAGGTCTTGAGGGAAGAAAGCTTCCAATTTTTTTTAAAAAAATAAGGATATTATATTTATTTATGCAAAAAAAAAAAAAAAAAAAAAGAGAGAAGCTTAACACAATTAGTAATTTTGAAAGAGTTGGTAGCATGTTGGTTTCATTGTTTGATAGTAATCCAATTGAACACCATGATCACAGATTCGATCTTGAAAATCGATATTTGACTCTCATTTATTTGAGAGCAGTATTACCATTTATGTAAAATTTGTAGTCCTCCTTCCTCAATTTATTCTAAAAAAAAATTGAGAAGTAGTATTTCAAGTCAAAAAGCTCATGACATCAAATTCTCATCAATGTTTGAGTTCCTCAAACTGACATCTTTGCTTCCGCTTCATCCACTACCACTCCCGGTACATCTCTCGAAGGTGGAATGGCTCCCTAGATTTGATAATCGAAATTAATGAGTTCCCTTTTTCTAATATCTTCAAATACTACTAAATAAAAAAAGTGTGAAAAAGTACATGAGCAAGCGGATTCAACAAAAAACAATTAATCGTATCCAAAAAAAAGTTGATGACGTGTTTATTTAGTTGATTGGTTACGACTTCGAATATGAAAATGCTCTCATATTGTTCGAGAGCAACAATACCCTTTATGTAGAATTTGTTATTTTCTCTCTGAATTTATATTAAAAAGAATATAAGGAGAAAAAAAAAGTAATCCATAGCCATTAGGCATTAAGGTGTGCATGTTATGTGTATTTACTGCATGCACGTTACCATTTACTCTTTTCCTTCCTTCTGTTGCCGCAAATTTAGCTTATACACTCATACCCACTACCTTATTTTTTTAATCTCCAAAATCCATCCATATTTATTGAAGTCACGTGCACTCTCATCCCCAAACATTTAATTTATTTATAATATAATTAGATTTTCTATTATAACACAAGCCAAATAATAAAACAACCAAAAAAAAAAAAACCCAACCCATTTGTCAAAAAAAAAAAACACACACACGCAGATTTATATAGTTCGTTAATTAATACACGCCGGCGTCTTGTCTTAGTCATCCCCCTTTACAAAAAAAAAAAACCCATTTTATTCGAGAAGATTAAAAAATAAAGAATATTAAGACGTTAACGAGACATAGATTTTTAAGAGATATGACCACCACGAGTATATTATCACGGTGCAATTATCTAATCCTTCAACAATATGTTTTCAAATAAATCTATAAAAAAATGAATTTTTTTAGGCAGATATCCGCTATATATATATATATATTAAATTTGTAACTTCTTCATTGTTCGAGACTATTACGTTAATTCATAATAGTTAATAGAGTTTATATATCGGGTAAACTTTTTTTTTTTTTTAAATCAAAAAATTGAAACTTTGCTTTCTTATATTTGGGGCATCACTTGCTCGCCTCTAAAGTGTTGACATCAGGTTACTTTAAATGATATTGTAGTTTAAACTCTCTCCACTGGTCTAAAACTAGAAATTTATTAAGAAAGTATGCCTTAGAATTCATAGCCTTAATTAACCACTGGCTATGTATCTTGGACCACATCTCTTAAATTTTTAAATTGAATGGATTCAATAATAAGATCTTGTGAGATTAACTAATTATGATTTTCAAATTCAATTCTTTCTTTGACAATCAGAATTATCATCAAATTAGGTTGGAAAGGAATTGTAGTTAAGCACAAGGAATGAATATGGGGTATTTTTTTTTTTTTTTTGAAAGAATTGATGGGAGAGTGAAGAGTTTTCCATATAAAAAGCAAGCAAATGAGAGTGAAGAATTGAGAAATGGAAGATGAAAGAAGAGAAGAAAAGGCAAAGAAACATAACGTGTAGAAATGGGGTTAATAAAAGAAGCTAAGGTAAGGGAATGGGGGGATTTGTACGATATTGAGAAATTATTAAATGAAAAGTGAAAAAAGCCAAACAATTTAGTACACTTTAAGTCCACTTCCAGTTTCTAAAATTGTTTTGTCCTTAGTTTCTGCTAACTTTACTCTTTGTCTGTCCCAAACATATACAAAAATCAGTAGGCCTTTCATTAGACTCCGTGACCCCCAAATCATCCCTTCAAACCTAGGGTACTTGACCTTGCGAAGGGAAATTGTGGGTAAAAATACAGCGGAAGGCTTGAGGAATTTTTCATGCAAGGGAATGTTTTTTTAAAAAAAAAATTGTTGGGTTTTTTCTTTAATAGAATTATATTTGTGTATTGATAATCTTTTTCAATAGCATTATATTTTGAATGGAGGTTGTGACAATTTTTGTAAGTTACATTCTTGTAGTTAAAACTTGCAAGCTAGAAGAACATAACTTACTAGAACTATTTCACAATCGCCAAAATTTGATTTTTTTTTTCTTTTTTGAAAAAGATACTTCATTGATATTCGAACAGACATAAAGAGTATGTTAGGTAACTTACATACTTCGTATGAAAAAATCAATTGTAACCAATTCAATCAGAGTTTATTTTACTCTTCTTCCAAATTGTAATCTAAATATGAGAATCCATTAAATTCAAATTGATATTCAATCTGAATCTGATTCACGATTGATGAAATCCAAAAAATGCACCATTTTTAGGAGCAATTAGGATATTATCTAGTTTGTATAAAAACTATAAGTTGGACACTATTGCCTTAAATTTACATCAATTTTTGTAATTCTTTTGAACTTTTTGCCTTCGATATGCTGCTAACATGCCTTTTTATATTAGTATCATTTTTCAAAAAAATGTTAGAATTCTATTATTGTCACATATTGAAAAAGTGATGAATCTAATTTCAAGCATTTTTAAAATAGGTGGAGTACTTTTTCATCATCAATCGATTTTGAAATGGATGTCACCTAGTGAAAAGATCTTAAGAAAATTCTCTAATCCAATTCAACACAATAGTAAAACATATAAAAACAATTGACAGCCCTACTAAGTATTTACATATAAAACAAAATATAAATGAAGAGTACATTTTTTTTTTTGTTTGGACAGAAATGAAGAGTACATATTAAACATAGCATATAAAAGGAGAGGGTTAAAAAAAATGGAGAGAGGTTAAGAAAGAGTTTCTGTTTTTTTTTACAGCAACATTTACCATCAGAGATTCAGAGTAAGTATTTAGAATCAGAATATAGGGCCCTCAGGTCCCCTCATTGGCCTATTTCTTCACTGTCAATGCCATAGATTGATAGCTAACTAAACAAACCATATCTCTCTTCAGAATACACATTTGTCCAGTCACTTCCTTCATATGAACCTAATCCCAACATAATTACCTTTATTAAGTTAACAACTAAATCCCCAACAAGCCACTATAAAATAGTGTTGGGTGGGACCAAAGTTCCACATTAGTTGGGACAAAGAGGGAAGTTCATGGTTATATGCTCAAAATAGAGCATATTATACCATTATATGTGGCATTAGTGGTCAATAATATTAGATGAGATATTGGAACTCATGACTTTATAGTTATTGGATGCATACTAATAATACTGAACAACTATTGTTGTTCATTTAAAGTGATACTCTTAATTTAATAATGTGGTTTAATTTTTGGATGTGACTGAAATTAGACATTACTAGTTAAAGAGAAATCGTGAATATATAAATGTTGGGCAAACCATTAATTTTTAATGGCATGAATGTTGGACAAACCATTAATTTTTAATGGCATGAGACTTTTTGCTTAAATATTTAAACAATATCATACAAATATGCAGACATGTGTAGGGTCGTTGTCCTGAAATTCTAAATTTCAAAATTAATCTTCTTTCTTAAAAAGCTTCCTAATAAATCTTTAGATAAGTTTATCTAATTTTTAAACTTTAACAAGATTTTTTTAATATATTTTTTTTAAATTTTGTGTGGTTTTTATTTTATTTTATTTTTTATTTTTTATAACTATCATGGAATAACTCAATTGGTCAAAGAGAACCTTGTAATATATAAGGTGATGAGTTCAATTCATAGTGGTCACTTATCAAAGTTGGCCGTGACAACTACGAATATAAAAAAAAAGAATTTTTTTTTTATATATTTTAATTTTGTCTATTGCCTATGTTATTAAATTTGTGGTGTTTCAAGACTATATATACATGTAAGAAGTAATTAAACTCGTCGAAAGGAGCTGCCGCAACATTTTGTATGATATAGTAATCGAAAGGTTATAACTTCAAATCCTTCACTCCCTATTTATTGATAAATTTCCCAAGCAATAACACAGTTGGGTAGAAACTTGAACTTTGAAGGCATGCTATCCTTTGTGCCTCGGGTTTACATTACAAGTTCTTGGGTTATAACAAAAGAAAATTGACGATGAATTTATTTATTAATTAAAACAAAAATAAATAAATAAATAAATAGACCTGACCTAGAAATTTTGATTAACATTGAAATTGAAATTTAGTGAATTGGTTCCCAGCGTATGATGAGGTTAGCATGTCGGAATTGCACCGACACGAAATTGATTTCTATGGTCTCTCATTTTTTGCATGGGGAGTTGGAACCAAAACACAAACATACATAAACATGTGGAAATTAGGGTTTTGAGACACACGAATCAATATATCATCTCATCTCATCATCTTATTCTTCCCCCCACAAAATCGAAACTTTCTTTTTGTTCTCATATATAACAGCATCACTCCCCCACTTAATTCTGACTTCCTTTTTGTAACTTTCCCTTTTAATTTACGTTACCCCCCAACATATATATAACATTAAGTCCCATGACATGTATTTAATTACATGCTAATAATTCTAATTAATATATAGTTTTTAAATTTTAGATTTGTTGAGATATGTACTGTCCTACAATTCTTTAGTCAAGAGTTCTGTTGCCGGGTCTGTTTTCGTATATGAGCTCTTATGTGAAATAGGATTTAATAAGATTACACTATAAAAATTTGAATTAAAATCCTATCTCCACAATTGACATTTTGTATTTTTGTCATCTCCTTAATAAAAAGTTTTTTCCTCTGTTCATAGATATAGCTAATATAACTACGTAAATTATATGTTTTTTCTCTTTAAGTTTTTTTTATATTTTTTATTGATTGTTGATTGTCATTTTAATAAAAGATTTTTTTTTTTTTTTTTTTTTTTTTTTTTTTTTTTTTTTTTTTTTTTTTGTACTAGATGGAAGTAGTAGGGGGTGGTAGAGATGATGAGAAAGGTAATTAAATTTCTTAAGGAGGAAGGCATAAGATAGCCCATAACCTTGTGTAACCAAAATGTGTTATTATTATTATTATTTTATATTATTTTATTAATTTTTTTTTAATGTGTCTATTGATAAATCTCTGCAAACTGCCACCGTCACTGTGTGTGTTGCGTGCAAGGCTTTGCTGGTGAAAACTCTCTTTCACTTAATCCAAGTACGGTTTCTTACTACTCCTACCTTACATCCTATAACCCAACAATTTAATTAACAAAACCAAACACTCACTTATACCAAACACACCCTAGAACAAAATACTTACTTTTATTTTTTGAATTCAATTATTGATTCAAACTTGTAACCTCTAACTTGTCGATTATTTATCATAACAATTGAGTTCAATTCCCGTTAGCAAAAATAGAGACATCTTAAACATTTAGTTAATTATGTTTTTTTTTTCTCCAACTTTGACGTTAGTATGTGTTAGTTTGAGGAAAAAAAAAAAGTGTTATATAATTATAATTAATAGAGTTATTAGTAATTATAATAGAGTGACCTAATGGTAAAAAATGTCTTGACGAATGAAGAAGTGAAGGGGTTCAATTTATGGTGGATACTTACTTAGAAATTAATTTTTTTTAAATTTCTTTGACATTCAAATGTTGTAAGGTCAGACAGTACGTCTTGTGACTGCCGAGCGAGCTATCATTGATTATCAAAACAACTTAGGAATGTTTTGATTGATATTTCAAAGGATTGTCATTGATTATCAAAACAACTTAGGAATGTTTTGATTGATATTTCAAAGGATTGTCATTGATTATCAAAACAACTTAGGAATGTTTTGATTGATATTTCAAAGGATTTGAACATCTAATCTGTACATTGAGTATATTTGTTTTAATTGATTGAATTATACCTTTTTTTTTAATTTAAAAAAAAAAACTTCTTGGATACACAAGGTTAATGGGTAAGTACATATCCTTCTATCTTTTCAATTAAAAAAAAAAAAGAGAGACTTCTTAATCATTAATGTATATACTCAAACATCATGCTTTTGTTGGCGAGTTATGCTAAGTTAGCCAATATTAAGAACTTACCATTATAAATGGTTTTACAATAAGTATTATTGAATTATTAAAAATTTAAATAAAGAGAATAAATAACCAAAATAGTTATTACTAGTTTCGTAAGTTTGAAATTTCAAATGACCTAGAGAAATGGGTTATGTTTAATTTCTTTTTCTAAAAAAGGTAACTATTATTTATGTAAAGAGTTCATTAAAAAGATAAAAGTGAACAATAAATAGTAATCCCTCGAGTCAATCCAAGACTCACCTTATTTTGCCCAATATAAGTAAAGCTTGCAATTACTTATCTCCCACCCCCACACACCATTATCACCATTTTCCAAACAAAATTAAACCTTCATTTCATATTCTTATTCAACAAATTAAGAGATTGGAATTTGAACTCATAATATTTTAGTCATAAGTTTATATTTCAGGCTAGTTAAACTATGTTCTTATTGGTAAATTCTATTTGACTTTTGAAAACCCCCAAACTCTTGTTCTCACTCCTTATTTATGTTTTGCAACAACCTTTTGTATTAGAATAATCCCAACAATTATTTTGTGCCCCTTCACCCTCCCCCCTATTTAATATCCTTGAATTGAAATCCCTAAAATCCCCATCTTTAATCTTTCTTCTATTTCTCTATTCATCATAAGAACCCACTTCTCTAAAGCTGTATATATGAAGCTTTGGCATTTACAGCCCTTCTCTGTCAGCCTCTGAGAAAGATTCTAATTTTGCTCCCAACATCCATTCCTTTTCTCATCTTCCATTTGCTTCTTTGTCCTCATCAACTTTCTTGTACTTTTTTATGACTAGTTCAAAGTGAGTTCATCCAAAAAAATAAAAAAGTTTCACTTTTTATTATTGAAAAAAGTTCATAGTACTGTTGCTCATCTCTTCTTGTTGTGGGGTTTTATAAAATTATATTTTTTTGATCTCTGATGTCAAATTAAATGATGCTATTTTTTTAATATTTAAAATATTAAGGGAAGGGGGGAGTTGAATAGGCTATAAAGATGAGATTTTGCTTCTAGGTTTGAAGAGGGGTGTTCAGTGTCAAATATCATAGGCAACAAAAAGGCTTCTTTTTTGTTATTATTCCTTTTGATTATGGCTTCTTCAAACAGACACTGGCCTAGCATGTTCAAATCCAAGCCCTGTAATTCTCACCACCAATGGCAACATGACATTAACTCTAATCTTTCTTCTTCCACTGCCACCATCTTCAGATCTGCCCCTTACTCTTCAGGTTAATTCTAATTCTTCAATTTTATCTTCTTTTTTATGTTTTAATTTTGAATTTTGAGTAATTTTTGTGTGTTTTTTTTTTCAGTTGGTGGGTGTGAAGAGAGGAGTCCAGAGCCAAAACCCAGATGGAATCCAAGACCTGAACAAATAAGGATTCTTGAAGCAATTTTCAATTCTGGAATGGTGAATCCACCTAGAGATGAAATTAGAAAAATTAGAGCTCAATTGCAAGAATATGGCCAAGTGGGTGATGCCAATGTTTTTTATTGGTTCCAAAACAGAAAATCCAGAAGCAAAAACAAGCTTCGTCATATCCAAAACTCCAAATCCAATCATAATTCCCAAACCACAACTCCTCCTACTATAATAACTACTCATTCTCCTACCGCAACGGTCACCGCCCCCTGCGTCGCTGCCACTTGTTCTTCGTCCTCTTCCTCGGACAAATCTTCTCCAAAAACAGCTCCCATCAAAACTTTTAGCCCCAATTCTGTGACCCAGGGCTACCTTCCACAATCCACCAATGATCTCTTACCCGAACCGTTTTTCTACCCGATGACCAGCAGCGGAGGTGGAGGCTCTAATTTGAGTCAAGGGTTTTGCTTCTCTGAGCTTTGTAGTGTGGTGCAGCAAGCTCCTGAACATGGAGTTGGGCCTTGCACAAGCCTGTTGCTGAGTGAGATTATGAGCCCAAATGAGGCTTTGAAGAAAGATTTGGATCATGACAAGATTATGGTGAAGTTGCAGCCTCAGTTCATGAACTATCATTATCCTTCTACTTATAACACTCTTCCCCAAACCACTATTTCCACCTCCCTCTCAACTGTTCTTTCTCCTACCAATGCAATTCATCAAGGTAAATAAAAGTCAAATTATTTAACCAAATCTATAATGCATTCATTCACATGTCATTTCACTCCATTTAGATATTGGATTTAACCAGTTGACTTTTGTTTGTGGGTCAACTCACTTTTTGCTTTGTTGCTTAAAAGGAATGCTTTTGTGAAATGGGTTGAAGAGTATAGGGAAAAAGGAGCTCTAAAATGTAAAAAAGATGTAAATTCTAGATGAATTAACTATTATGGTGTGTCTCATGGTTAGACTCTTAAGTAATTAGTAGGGATGAGTTTAATCCTTGATGATGATCTGATTAGAGATTAATTTTTTACATACTTTCTGGACATAGTAACGTTGTAGGGTTAGTCGGTATTATAGGAGATCATAATTGAGGTGTGTGTATAGTGGCCCGGACCTTGATGAATATAAAAAAATTTAGATAAATTATTTATCATTTGAAGAAAAAGGATTTTAGGTTATGATGAATATAGTGTTAGATGGACGTGTGCATGGGTTTGGGGGGGGGGGGGGGGGGGGGGGGGGGGGGGGGGGGGGGGGGGCCCCCCCCCCCCCCCCCCCCCTTGACCTAGAACAAAATAGGTTTAATATGAAGAAATGATCGTGTGTTTGCAGGTCTAGGTGAAGCTTGTGGAATAGGCCAAAACTGTGGAGGGAAATCAACGGTGTTCATCAATGGTGTGGGGTTCGAGGTGGGATCTGGGCCGTTCAATGTTCGTGAGGCTTTTGGTGATGAAGCTGTTCTGATTCACTCTACTGGTCAGCCTGTTCTAACCAATGAGTGGGGCCTCACTCTCCACTCACTCCAACATGGCTCCTCTTATTATCTGGTTATCACTCAAATTTCTTTCTCCAATTTAGTTTAATTGTTCTAAGTATGAATAAATTGTTACCTATTATGTCTTAATCCAAGTTAAATTTAAATGGTGAAAGTAATAGTAATCTCTTTCAAAGTCAAATCTTAACTAACTTTGAATTGTAGTTCTAATGAAGATTTTGGTGTTAACTTTTCCATTTACATACCATTGATCTGTTTTTTTTTTTTTTTTTATGGCAAAATATATAAAATTTTTTAATTTTTCTTTTTTGGTATTTTTGTTTGTATTTGCAGATATAGAAGATTGGAGAGTGTAGGAACTACTAGGGAATAATGCAGCTGTGTGTTCTGTGTCTCTTCTATGATTAGGCTAGGGTTAGGGTTTAAGTTTTACTGTTTGTGGCAGCTTGAAAGGAGAACATGATCAAGATCATAAAACCATATGAGGCATTCTAGTTTGAATCTCCTTTTTTTCAATAGACTTTTTATATCTATGTGTTCATGTGTGGATGATAATTTAGTTTTTGATATTATAGAGGGTTTGGGTAGATGGACTTTTTATATCTATGTTTCCATGTGTGGATGATAATTTTGTTTTGATATCATAGAGGGTTTGGGTAGTTTATGGGTAGCTGAAGATATATCTGCCCAATCCTATAATATTTTTAATGAGTTTGGTTAAAGATACTCATTTTGTACCACATTGAAAATCAATATTTTGAGTACTTTTCTTACTATGAACCTTATAGTATTTAACAAGTTCATCAACAATATTTAAAGGTTTAAGATTGAATGTGTGACCACTTGGTCGAAGATCCTTATAGTATTGGGTTGTTAAGCAAGTTCACAAAAAAAGAATATATAAAATTTTTAGGGAAGTGAATTTGAATTGAACAACAAATTTTAGGCAAGTGAATGTAAACTCATACTACTCTTGTTGATTGTATTTACGGGTTGGAAGAGGAGAGGAGAGAAATTTATCCCAATCTCATGTTTGTTTTTTTATATAACATCATCTTTTAATTCCTTCTTAACCCTTCTTCACATTCCATCAAACATATTTAATTTTATCAAACTTCATTACCATAAAAAGTTAATATAAAATAAAATCTTCTCTATTAAGAACTAATCCTCCAAAAAAAAAATTCAAATCTCTTTTCAAAATACAAATTCCCAAAATATTTTTCTAACCTCTCCTCTTCAAAAAACCAATTTTCAAATAAATATTTCATCATTCCGAATCTTTCAACTTCCTCTTTTCCTTCTACTTCATCTCCTCTTCTCTCGTAGCTCCAAAATCCAATCACCCCATACGTTGATACATACAAATACTCTATAATGAAATATCTTTAAAATTAAAAAAATTATGTAATAAAAGAATCCACAAAAGTAGAGAATTAATAGTTTATAATTTACTTGTAAGTTAATTTGAGGGTTAATTTAGAGTGGGTTTTGAATGTTTGAACATGACGTTTGAGTTTTCTGTTATTGAGAGAGGGTTAACTTAAACTGTGGCAGCTTTTTAGGATTCTTTTGCTTAATTTTAGTTTTGCAGTTTCTTTTTTCAAATCGAATTACCTTAAACTCGCTTAAGTTCCGTTCAACTTACCAACTTTGTTCACGGTCAAAACATATGGCTTTGTACTTCGGTTACTTTTTTTTTTCTTTACCACCCCTCTTTAACCACTATTTTATGCTAGTAACTGCTGTAATTAATGAGTCCCTTTTCTATCGAATTCATAAATTTCTAGTTTTTAAATTACTTGGAAATTTCCTATTTGTTTTTCTTGTTACACTCTTATTATGGAACTGCCATTTGGTGATCATTACAAAATGAATTTGAGCTGATTTCAATGGACATTAATGACTTTTTTAAAACCAATTTAGTACGTTCTATGTGTTCAATTTATGACTTTGCTTATTTTGACATTTGATTTAAAGTTTTTTTTTTTAGTTCAATTTGATAAGAAGTTTGTTGGAAGTGGGATTTGGGGGCTCAAATCTGACTTCTTTTGGCCTAGTTTACCTAAAAATCAATATTCACATTGGTTTTGATTTGAAATAGTCTTATGCACTTTTGGGATTGTTTGGGACAAGAGATCAAATAGGGAGGGTGGGAATAGGAATCATTTTTTTTGACGATCCTTTATCATTATAACTTAATACAGATAATCTCATCAACACGAGTAATGTTTATCTTCATAATCATTCTTTTTACCTTAAATACAAATAATCATTTTTTTCCATGTTCATCGCTCAATTTCATTCTTCTCCTAATGACAACCATTTTTCAGTTGTTTTTTGTACAATGATAAGCTTCCAATGCTTTATGTCATATTTGAGTTCCACACATTGGTTAGGGAGACAAGGGGTAGAGAAACCCAACGGTAGATTATATACATCAAGCAAACAAAATATTACAGATGCAAGAAGTGAGAACTTTTATGATGTCATTTAAAAAAAACTATTTATTTATAATGTCTACTTGACTAAATATAGGATTCAAAAATTTCAATTTAAATCACAAACTTGATTAAGTGTGTGCCAAAAGAGTGGTACTTCAATGGTATCAAGTATCATATAGACTATTTCATTATATAAAAAGAAAATTACCTCCAATTGAGAGCTATCTTGCTTACATTTTATGGGAAATATAAGAAAATTACCTCAAATTGAGAACTATCATACATGAGTAAAACTTGTCTACTTATGCATGAGTAGGTAGTTTAAGCTTAAGTGTATGTGGCATGATTTGAACCACATAATTTTTAACAAAAAATTATTTTGTTTAGAAAAAGCAAAATTGAGTGGCCTACATCTGCCATACAATCTTGAAGCATGGACTACCAACTAATCTATGAGTACCCAAGTTTTTCTTATATAATGATGTTCTTCGAGAGGTCTGAATTTTTTTTTTTTTTTTTTAATAATCGAAAAAAAAGAGAGAGAATTAAATTTAGAAAATTGTAGATTCGGTCATTTTGCTTCGTCCATGTACACCAAAGATTAGTTTTTTTTTTTTTTTTTTTTTTTGAGATAGCCAAAGAATAGTTGGACTATGTTCGAACTTAAACTAAAAATTATTCATCAATCAACCAATAAATCATACAACATTATCAAAGAGACTATTTTTTGTTTTTACTTATTCTTTGTTTTTTTAAAATTTTTTTTTTTTTAAAACTATCATAGTAAAGAAATAATATTCAAAACACAAAAGTTCTCAAATCTTGCAAAAAACTGTGTTCGTTAGCAAAGAAGCACCCAAACTTCAGAAACAAAAATCTTACCTACAAAATATTAGGGAGATGCTCTCCGGAGAAATGAGAATAATTATGCGGGAATAAGAATTAGGAGGAGAAAAGAACAATGAATAAATATGGAAAGAATGATTATTTGTGTTTGGCGTGAAAGAAATGATTATGAAGAAAATAAAATAACGAATATGATGAAACTGAAAAATAGTGATGAGATGTATAAAAAATTGCTATGAGGAGAATGAAAAGTAGTTAGAAAGAAAATGAAATGGTGATTATGGGAGAAATGATTCTCAGTGGTCCAAACATGAGAAATCATTTTCATTCGCATTCTATCCTTATTTTTTGTGGCACAAACACACTCTAGATTGTATGATAATCTTTTTTTTTTTTTTTGGAAAAGGATATTATATAATTATTAAAGTTATATGAGGCACATACATAAAAGGAAGAGAGAAGAGAGCCCTTTAATTCAGAGAAATAAATGAAGCATCATAATCAATAAACAAGGAAGATTTTTTATACCGGAAGATAATATTAGAAACAATATTTTCCCAAAGAGTTTCTGCTGCCTTTCCTTTATTTGAGAAGATACAAGCAATACGATACTCATAGTTAGTCACAAAATCTTCAAAATAGGAAAAAAAAAAAAAGAAAAAAAAAAACAAACAAACAAAAATAGAGGAAGACACTATACATAACTTAGGTAAGAATTTAAATTACATATATTCCAGTTCACAGTTTATAGTTGATTGAAATTAAAGTTACGATTTTTGAAGAAAACCCAATATATTATAGATTCAAACCATTTCTGAGTGAACACGATCCTCATCACCACAGAGACAATTCAGGAATTCCTTCAAAAATAAAAAATAAAGTTTAAGTTTAGAGTTGACTTCTATCCTGCATATGAAAAAATAAATTAAGAAATGACACTATTTAAATGAATAAAAAAATAGAAAGGACATGTCATTCTTTTTTTATAATTCTAAGTTATTATTATTATTTTTTTTTTATATATATACATAGCTATAAAGAGAGTCTTGAAAAAGTAAGAGATAATAGGTTCAATTCATGATTATTGGTATTAAAAATTATTTGATGAATTTTTTTGACATTTTAATTAATTTTTTTTAAATATTTTAATATGATATAGTTAGAAGTTGTATTCCATGATTTTTTTTTTTTTAAAAAAAAGTTACTCCATCTTACTTCTGATCTTCTCCAATGTTCTTTTGACAAGTAGGCTATGGTGCAATGATTAAAATAGCATAAATTTTCAAACCCAAAGTTCAATTGGGCTACACTAATAAACAGCACAAGGAAAATAAATAGAACTGAAAATTTGGAAGGTAAAACACACAAAAGAATAATAGGGTATATAATATATATATAGGGCTGAGAAAGAGACAATTGAAAAGCAAAGAGAGAAAAAGAGAATTAAGTTTGGAGCAGAAATCAGACGAATTGTCTTCAAAGGGAAAGGAATTAATGTGGGAATAGAAGAAGAAAAAGAAAAAAGAAAAAGAAAAAAGTTAGATTTTTACACTGTATTTATGATTTGAACCAACAGTTGGACGACACATATTACCCACAGGGTTTCATTTGGAACATTTGTTACGTGCACACTCCTCCTTCCAACAGTGTCGGGATTTGACTGATGATTTTGATTTAACACACAAAAAAAAAAAAAAAAAAAAAATCACACTCTCTAAATTCTTCCTTTTTAACCTTTTTAGAATGAACCCATCACCCTCCCTTTGTTCTTCATCCTCATCATTATCCCACCTCTATTTTTCAGTACAAAAATCAGAGCTTTTTCGTGGGTTGGTTTTTGTTTTTGAGTATCAAAACAGGGCAATGATCAATGGAAGTGTTTGATGATTTGATTATAAATGAAGATTTATTTTAAATGTTTATAAATTTGAGTCTTAATAATAACTCTTTTAAATATCGTCATTTGTAGAGACCTGTAGTTAATAACTCATTTAAATGTTTTCTTGTAGATCTTTTGGGCTTTTTGCCCTTCGTATGTAGCTAGCCTGCCTTTTATAATAGTATCTTTTTCCAAAGGAAAAAAAGTTCATTTGGACGATGTAGATGTGTTACAGACGATAGCTCTTTGAAAGTGATTAAAAATGAGTAATTATTTAAAAATTTTAAAATAAACAAATATAAATGAATTATTATCTTGAATAATTAGACATAAATGATTACGATGTATAATTATTTGAAGAGTGGTGTTGTAAAAACTAGTTTGTAATAACTAGTAAATTAAAATGAGAGTGTGTGTAACAATAACACAATGTACTGCAGCTTTTATATATATGAAATGAGGATATTGTTTTGGATTTTTGACAGAGGAACAGTTGTGTTGATTGGATTGTTCTTCCTTATTCTGCCACATTTTGGAACACTTTTTACTTTCTCTTGCCTTTGTCATCTTACTCTTGCCTCTTCAGTTCTGGTTCTGTTTCTGCCTTTCTTCATTAGCTTTAAATTTTGTAAAGATATGATGATGTGAATTCTGATCTTCCACTTCTTTTTAGTTGTACCCACCAATATTATTTCCATCAGTCCCATTACTTTGATTTTCTTCTTTCATTTTCAAAACCATCCCTCTTTTTTAGATTTTTTTGGGATGTTACAAAAATCAAAGCTTTTTTATTTTTGCCTTTGTCAGCTATTTATGAATGAGCGTTTGCGAATCTTTTTTTTTTTTTTTAAATCATCTCCAAATAAATTAGTATAATTATTCAAAATCTCTATACAATTTTGCATCCAAACGACTTATTCCTATAATTCTTTTACAAAAATTTGCATTCAAACGATTGATTATTGTAACCTCAATTTTTAATCACTCAAAATAACTTTTCATTCAAAATTACTCTTCATACAACTACTCATCCAAACATCTCATCTCATACAAGGATGGTTGGGAAAGATTTAAACAAATATATTAATTGTTTATTCTTTTTAGACGGTCCAATCATAAATGAAGCATGCTTAATTTAAAAAGCAAAGTATTTTTCTTAGGTTGGCTTAGCTTAATTAGAATTGTTCTATCAGAAAATAAATTGAAAAAATACCAAAACATTTGCTTCTAATTTTCCAAATGCTATGGGCACTTAAATTTATTTAGTAACTATTTCTGAAAAGGATTTGGAAAGTATGGTTTCAAAGATCTGTACATAAATAATCTAATTGTACGCAATTATTGCAAAAGTCTAAAATAAAAGTAAGAAGATGAAAACAAATAATTAAAAAGGGGGAAAAAAAATTAAAACATAGAAATAATGTGTTCAAGTGATGATCGAAGCCAAACAGAATCACTTTGATAATAATATGGTCAACTAATTTATCCTCTACCCACGTCAGCACCAAGGGGAGATCTAAAAGGGGAAAAGGAAAATAAAAGAGCCTAAAAGGGTAAAAAGAAAAAAGAAAATAAAAGAGATTACACTTGTCTAGTTGGACCAATATTATCAGAAGTGCTAAAAGTAGAGTTCCAATAGCCTCTTATATAATTCAATAACCAAAAAATTATGGATTCTAATTCGTTCACCTCCAATTACATATATATGAGATACCTATGAGATATGATGTAACATAGCTTAAATGAAGGTTTGACTAGCTTAGCTTAATGTTATCCACTAAGTTAGTGCATACAAATGATTTTTGTTACGAACTGCTTAACCTTAAGCAATTTGAATGTCAAGGAAATGTATAAAAAAATCATTCTTAAGTAAGTAGTTACCATAGATTGAACCCTTCAACTTCTAATTTTTTAAAGTTTTATTTGACCACTAGGTCACTCCATGATAGTGGACAATAATATTATTATTAGTATTATTCAATTTTTATAAAAATTAAAAAGAGTTTCTTTGTGAGGAAGAAGAATAATAAGGTGAGAAAATCTCATAAAATAACTTCGGTATATCCCTCGCACAAACAAATAGACATAATTTATTCCTGATGCGTTGAGATTATAAGGAAAAACCTTTTTCCATTCCAGATACAATTTCAGCAATCGAAGATTAGATTCTAACAATTCTGACCAATTCATCTCAGCAGAGTATTCTAGGCCAATATTTAAAGAACAAAACAGAAAGTTATTCTAAATTGATAAGGTATAAAGGCATAGAGAATAAAGGTTAGCCTAATATTAAAGTCACATTGTATGGAACTCTTATAATGAGGAAGATATCAGAAGTATTATACTTGCATAAATGAAAAACGTAATATTACGGTCACTTCTATACCAAAGAAGAGAATATTACTTGGTTTTACGGTCACGGACGTAGAACGAAAATATCAGTAAAATTGTAGAGATTACATATTGTTCATCCCATTGGAAAGAGCTTGGAGGGTCCCTAGAGCTCATTTGCGCGCTTCTGATTTCTTCTGGTCTTTGGCTGAGAGTAAGTGGGAAAAGAGTATCAGTTTCAATATGACAATCTTAGGGGGAAATATTACCATAAAAACTATAGTGTTCGGTTGTATATATTACCAGCTTTTTCTTCTTCTCTTTTTTTAGCAGCTTCTGCCCTTTGTTGACGAATAAGAGTCAAACGTTCTGCATATTAAGTGAAATAAAACTAAAATATTAGACAGTCGCCTTTGAATTTGTTCACAACATTCACAGCAGCAATTGACGCACAACATAATAGTTGTTCCAGTACTTAGCAATGGCACCCCCACATGATACCATCAATGTGCATTCTTAACCAAATTTGTACACTTCTAAAGATGCAAGACACCGCATACAATGCAAGTGCAACAGCAAATCTTTTCAAGCATTCCTATGGGGGTGCTTGGGGCAAGGGGATCAAATTGAAGAGATGTAAAATAATTCCCCTTACCCACGTTTGGATCATCGATAATCATTCCCTCATAATCTCAATCCCTCCATAACCACGATTCTTTCACTCTATAACCACGATTCATTCACTCCATGACCACTTTTCAATCTTCATATAACCACTTTTCATTTACCTCATAACAAATATTATGTTCCCCATCATCATTATCTCCACCCTAACCACCCCAAACACTAGTAACAATTCCCCTACACCCCAAATAGATAATCGTTCTCCTATACTCCGTTCTCCCCATAATTATTCTCATCACTATCTCCCATATCCTCTCATATATTCTCATTCTCCTCGTCTCAAATGCTCCTTATATGTTTTTTCCTTCTAACTTGAGGAAATAATGAAAATAAAACGTACATACCTATCTTGGATAACAGATAGAAAATAAAAAGAATTCTATCCTCCGACCATAGAAAACATTTACATACTTAAACCAAAGAACGGATCATTGAAGAAGGATTACCTAAATCCTTCTTAGCTTGGTCAGTTTTCCCTTGTTCTTGAAGCCTCATGTATCGCTCATGAGCCTTTTGTTTCTCTAATTCCTCTCTGGCAAAAAGAGGAAAAAAAAAAAAAAACTTTATAAGCTTTGGGCATACCTATAACATCACCAAATTGGTTTCCGAAATTTAAGCAATTGTTAATGTTAAGTATTCTTTTAAACAATGAAAAATGGAGCTCGTAACAACCTTTCACGCCTTGAAAGTTCAGTTGTTTTCCCAATCTGCAAGATGAAGTGAAGTTACACCACTTGTGTATAATAGTGTTCAAATTGCAAAACCATATGTAAGGATGATTATTAAACTTACATCAATATCTTTAGCTTTCAAGGTTTTTGGCTTTACCAAGTTAGGATTTTCAATCTCAATAATACCTTGAGTGCCTTTCCTCTGGCAGAATATGACATATGACAACAAAATAAAAGTGATTTAATCTCGTTCAGCTTCAACGAAAAAAAAAATCAACAGAAGATCTAGAAAATCAGGCTTAGAGGTTTAAATATAGGTGATTGAATACAAACTCTAGGTTTATCTCCCTGATCGTCAGATTCATCTCCAGATTCTTGTTCAGATCCTTCCTCGGATTCTTCCTCCTCCTCCTTGTGTTCAGCTTCTACCTATAATACTAAATTAAATACCTCATGTGCACAAACTCAAGTAAATTGGGAGAACAAGACCATGCAGTTGAGGAAGCAGCTACCGAAAAAAAAAGTTGCAAAACATCGGTGTATTATCCATCCTCAAATGGAAAAAACTGCCGCAAAATAGGACTTTTTTTTTTTTTGATGATTGAGGAACTTGGAGCTTGCTCCTTTAAATTCAAGGGCAACCACACCCGTCCCTCGGCCAGGCACCAAGAGACAATGTGGAAAATAGAGGCAAAATTTGGGGCCTCCTTGGAAAATAATCCCCCACAACGGCAAACCTGAGACTTCAAGGGGAGCACACCCTCAAGGCCAACCACTACACTGCACCTAGAGATCATAATAGGAGACATTCAGCTCGTATACTAGCTTAAAAGCATCTTAGGAGATTATGTTGTTGGTCGATGAAAATGGTAGTGTGGGTACTTCGTGTGTGAGTGATCTTGAGTATTGAGATACAGAGAGAGATGAAGAGAGAAACCTGTCTAAAAGTGCGTGGACGCGTGGAGGTTCCAGCAACTACAATAATTTCAGAAACTGAAGTTAGCCATGCAAATTTAAGCCATCATAAACCTTTTCAACAATGAAATCTTTAGTTTATATGGTAGTTCTTCTATAGGAAAATCTTAAAAACCGAATCATTCTAATCACAAACGTCTTTACATAAACCGTTCAAAACAGAACTTGGGTCTTGGAACCCTAATGTCAAACCAGGAGTTTCACCCACTTTTTGTAATTTCGAAGGAAAAAAAACGCAATTCAAAGCAAAATGGGTTCAACTCTGCACTAGAAGTAAGTAACTCTTGCAATAATCAGGACCCTTCATTCAGATTACAACATTTTCAGACTCCACAATAAAACAGTCGAACTACTTCAGCAATCAAATCAGCCTAGATCTTCCCCCTAAACCAAACACCTTCTCATAATTGCTGAAATTCTTTTAAATTAACTAAATAACTTAAGAAACAGATGAAATCACTAATATATCCAGCATCATCCAAATAATGTACTCTCTAAGTCAAGCCCCAGCTTATACCCTTACAAAAAGAATTGTTCGCAACGTACTTCTAAACCCAATTCTATAAAATTAAAACATTAGGGCCTCAGAAATGATCTCATGATCCTGAGCTTGTCGGTAATCAAACGAGCGTAGTGAGAAAAGGGAGAGAATTATTGCTTACGCATGTCTTCGGGGGTAGAGAATTGGCGGCGACCGGTGGGCTTGCTCTTGAACTTTCCTCTTCCCATCGTCGACGAAAATCAAAGTAGAAATTGGAAGAAGAATCAGAGCGATAAGTAGAATCGAATCGACGTAGAACGCCTCTTCTCAGTTTGTTCGTGGAAGATGAAGTTGATTCCTGCTTCGTCTTTCCGCCGATAAAGAATTTATAGTTGTGTTTGGCTTATTTGTTTCCGTCCCCGTTTACATCTCTGTGGCCCAAACAGGCAACCCGGTTCCCCAAACCCTACCCGAACCGCCACCCAATAATCTATTTGTTTTATTTTTTCTCAAATTACAATGTGTCATGTCCAAACAAAAAAACATAAAATTTTCAATTACAAGTTTAATCAATATTTAGTTTAAAATATCTATTCTACTTTATAGTTCAAAATTTTTTAAACACCTAATTTTGTATTTAATAGGGGATTTTATATGCATAGAAAATATATAGAGTACTTTTTTAAAAAACTATTTGCAAAAAATGTGGTAATTTTTATAAAATGATTAAAATATCCTTTTATTAGTTTAAGTGAATAGTCTTCGATCAATTTTCAATTGTAGTCTTCAATCCGTTTTCAGATGAGTCTTCGATCATTTTTTGGGGGATAACCTTCAATCAACCGACTCTAATTTCCCTTTCAACCTCTTTTATATTTTTGGCAATGAATAGTTTTTCTGACAATTGTTTGACAACTTTTAATTCAAGCTTCTGATTATTAGTTGATTTATATACATAAATAAATTTGATTTTGATGATTACTAGTACCCTTGAATTGTGTCTAGAAGAGGAATGAATTTTATCTACAAATTAATCTCATGTTAATTTTGAAGATACCTATAAAACCAATACTAACCAGTGATAAACCAGCCAACAAAAAACAAACTTTAACTCCCACTAAGTATATTCACCTATAATTATAAGATTTAAGGTCTATAGAAGTAAGCATGAATTTAAGTTCTATAGAAAATGAAATTGTTTTTTTTTTTTTTCAACTTAGAAATTGAAGCTTCACTTCACTATATTCGAAGTAATCAAGCCCATCCTTAGACCAAATACTAAATAACATCAAAGGAAAAGAGACACGACAGATATCTACAAATCAATGTCAGAAGTAAATTTCAAACTTAAAATCTTGAAAAGCGTAAAATTTTAAAAAATAAAATTATTAGTAATACGAGGAGGGAATATATGGAGAAATAATAAGCCCCGGGAGAAATAAGGAGGGAAAAGAAATCAGGGCATTTCTTCTCCGGCAACGCCACGCCATGTTTAGCGCTGTAAAGACAAAACCCTAGAACTTACCCGCGCAGAGATTTATGGCCATTTCGCCAATGGCTTTGAGTTCCTCTTTCATCCACTACTCTCCTCTCCATCCTGTACGACCTCACCGACTGTTCGCTTTTCCCTCAATTTACACTCCCAAAATTGTTCTGAAAAACTCTACACATTCCTTTTCCACCATTTCTTGCTCTTCTGGGAGGCAAATCCCCACGACGGAGGAAGAGGTCCTTCAATTTGTGCTGGACTCCGACGAGAACATTCTTCCCTGTGTTCGGACGTACGAGAATGACTTGGCTCGGCTTACTCTGGTCGGGGCCGTCGATTCCCGGCAGTCTGTCACGGCGGCTGCGGCTGATGGCGGTGAATCTGCCTCTGAGCACCTTGAATCTGGCATGTCTGCAATGGTTGTGGAGACGGTGTTTCCGGGAACTTCTGACGAGCATAGCACGGTTTCGACCCGGCTGGTTAGTTTTTCGTTAACCTGGCTTTGTAATTTCATGCTCTTCTTGCTTCGTATTAGACGGTGGTATCTTTCTACACCAATTTATGTTAATCATAACCGTCGGTTGATATAATTAAATTTATTCCAACCTATAAACTATAAGTTTAAGTTTTTTGATTGATTGGTGGTCTAACATGATTCAAAATGCTATTAGAGTCCATTAAGTTTAAACGATTATTGGATCTAATAAAATGGGATTAGATTCAAGATTGGTAAAATTCAAAATAGGCATTGCATGATATTGAAGGTACATATTAGGTCCCACTTTAGAAATGTGGAGAGTCCTTCCAGTATTAAGATAGGTAGACTATTACTCTCATCACTAATTGGTTTTGAGGTGAAACCTATATTATCTAATATGGTATCAAAACAAGAGGTTTTGGTTTCAAGTCTTTGTCGAATCATTTTCTTCTTAATTAAAATTGAATTCTAATTGTAGTACGTTTCTCATATTTGCAAACCATCGGTTGATTGGTAGTTTAACATAATTGAAGAGATATTCATTTCCATCGCTACAGTTTTCATTTATTGGAATGAATTTGAGTCTTGACGTGAATTCTTGTACCTGGCATGTTAGTCTCAGAAGACGTTTTTTTACTTGCGTTTCTTTAAAAGAAAATCATGTCATTGAAACAATCAACTCCATAATTGATGTGTGTGACTGATTTCTCCATATTTGGTTCTTTGCAATCTTTAATAACTCCATGACCAATATGTCCATTTTAAGTATTATTTGATGTTCTCTTAAAACTATGTCGACTGTTGTATAATGCCATCATCTCATGAGGAAATAAAAACATGACTTGACTATTCTCAGTCCTGTTGAGAAACTCAACAACGTAACTACAATCTGTCGCATGGTTGTTCTTTCTCCCTCTCACTAAAATACTGTCAATTTGTTAGATAAAAATGAGCTATCCACGTACAATCTTACTTGATTAGCGTATGTTTTATAGGGTGTTCAATTTTGTTTTTTAGTTCTTAAAGATTGACTATCCAATTGTATTAACTGCATCGCTCCAAAGTTAATTGTGTTAACAGTTTTTACCTGCCAGAGAAGTCAAGGAAAGGGCTAGGAAGTTAAAAAGGTCTCTCTCTCAAGATATTAATATGGGTACTTCGTCCAAAAATATACTTGCTATGACGTTTAGACAAGTAGTATTGCAACAGCTCTGGAACTTTGAACTGATTATCTTTATACCTGGTTCAGAAAGGAACATGGAAGATCTTGAAAATCCAAGAGAGGTTCGTCAATTCACCTTATTTTCCTCCATATAGTGTTTGTAGGTTTTATATTTGAAATATCAAAATATCACAGTAGCATGTCTATGCTGCAGCCTGCAGGTTTCGAATGATACTGATATGTTCTGTTCTTTTATGCATTTAATACCTATAGGTCCCAATATCTTTCACTCTCAGTTCATCAGATGAACGGGCCATCTCTGTACTTGCAGAAGCTGTTTGCATGTGTGCCCTTCAAAATACTAAAAGAAATTTTGTCAATGGTAAATCAAGTGGAACATCAACTAGTTTTTTTGATTGGTTCCGAAAGTCTGCGATTGTTGAATCAAAGGATTCCTCAGTTATTATCCACAAGTTATTCAATAAGTTAGCTGATGCCAAAAGTCTATTACAAAAGTTTAATTCAAATAAGGAAAGCTGGAAACATAGGAATCCAAAATCCATGAACTATTGGTGGATGCCTTCTGAACTCACGGAACTAGAAAAAATCGGAGGGGTTGAGTTCAGCACATGGGCAAGTGAGTATGTACCTTCTTACAGGCTACAAATGGATGCTCATCAGTTCACTGGTTTAAAATTTGGAGGCTGGAGAAAAGCTACTGAGAATAGGTGGGAAGTCCTTTTGACCCACTCCCAAATGGTATTTTAATCTTTCCTTTTCAGAAGTTCTTCTGCATATCTTTATGTGTCCAGTGATTCATTCTTTAGCCTAGTTCAAGAACAGGATGGTTATTCACATGATGGTTACACCTTCTTGGAGGCGCACCTTTTGCATACAGAAATTATTTCTGTAAAATGTGACCTATACACTTTCATTTCTCTACTCAAGTATGAACTCAAATACAAGATTTAAAACATAAGAAAAAGTCTAGCACTTCAAAATACGTTTGACATCCAGACACTGATTATAGTAGAGTGCCCGGACTTCTTATTCTAAAACTATCTGACCTATCATAATGCAGGTAGGACTGGCGAACATATTAGACATTTTCTATGAAGATGTATATTCTTTGCCCGATAAACAACTGCAATGTGGTGCAATATTGCAGTCTGCTAACTTGTCGAGCAAAAAGGTATCTGCTTGTATATATAAGTACATATATGTGTGTGTGTGTTCATTCTACTAACTCGAGTATGTATATGATTATACATTGATTTCTTTGCAAACCTTAATCAAAGTTTGCTTTTTTATTTGGCAAAAAAGTTGTTTGCTATTGAAGTATATGCTCAACATGTCTCAGAGAAACTATTCCTCCTGGGGATTGCTATCCAAGGCTTTAGTCGGTGGAATTTTTCTTGTCGCTATTGCTGCTGTTGGTCAACATTTTTTGCCTCGATTTCATGTGTCTGGAAGGCATAAAGTAGAGCAGCCTGTTACATCACTCTATGGAGTTAACTCTGTGAAAGATCAGGCTGTAGAAGCGGCAAAGGTATTCACTGAACTCTCCCCTTTAATTTCTATCTTCTCACTTGATCCACTATGCATTTATATCAAGATATAAAGTTTAATACATGAACGTCTTATTTATAGTTGGAAGAATGCTGCATCTCAGTCGTAAAAGTTATAAAAGATGCATTTGGTTTGCACGGTGATATACACACCGAAACAAGAGTTGGTGCATGGATTGGGGAAGCTCCCGATTACTTGAGGGTTGTTGAAACTGATAGCGGTAGTGAAGATGCTCCATCTGGTACAATAGAACCAGACAATATTGATGGAGTGAAACCTTCTGTTCAGGATATAGCCAGTTATCAGGTGATTTTAAATTTGATGTTGCTTTTGCTTCACAGCTTTTTGAATGGGAGATTTTAGGGAATAACTCGTTGCATATTGTCTGATTCAAAGCTTTCAACGTTTCACCTTTCGCTTCATAAAATTGAAATAGCCTTCCATGCTCCATCTTGTCCAAAATCACTTAAAAAAATGTCCGGTTAAGTTCATTGGTGTCATGGTGTCAAGTGTAAACATTACATTTTAATTTAATTATTTGGCAAGTTATGCTTTTTCCAAGGCCAGTAAAATGTCCATTCCTTAACTTTTTGTGAAACGTCTCTACAAATTTCTGGTTTGAAGATGTTACTAGATCCTTTAGGGCTTTACCTGTAATAATGGTTAGCACAAAATATAACCTTCTTGGTTGCAAGTCCAAGACTCTGCATAAGAGATGTTCAATATCAAAAGTTCTCCTACACAAGTAAATTGATTATTTAAAGCTTATAGTACCATTTGAACGTGTACGTGTTTGCTCACTTGCTCGTCAAAAAATTAGGTGGTTTTGTTGACTGAAGGGAAGATAGTAGGATTCCAGCCAACTAGTCGGATTGCTGTTAACTATTGGGCTGCAAATCCCATATCAAAACAACTATATGGCGGGAGGAATTTGTCCCCAGGTAAACTTAATTCCCTTTACGTGTAAAATCTCTCTAATGAATTGCCATCGACTTGTGCATTTATCATTCTGAGTATCAAGCAGGTCTTATCGAATCGGGGTTAAGAATCAAGCGTCCGAAAGAAGTGATCGTCATAGAGTTGCTCATGTCAGTAAAAACCGATGCTTTCTTTGCTTTGGCAAGACCCGCACCCGCCATTAGTCAATCCCTGAGTTTGGAGCAGTAGTATTCGAAATGCAACATAAACTAATGCCTCTTCAAAAATTTACTGGTTCATTCCCTGCTGTGATAAATCTCCTTGATGTTGGTGTCGTATAGATAGTTATTTGAACAGCATAGGAAATTTTGTATCAACAACGTTAAAAATAAAAGTTAGTTTTTCTGTTTGCCTTTCAGCGTATTGCGTTTCAAACCCATAATGGTACTATCTCAGCTCAGCTCCATTGTCAGTAAAAATAAAGATTTTTCAGTAAAAAAAAAAAATATAGTTCATGCTCCATTTGCATTCTTAATTTTTGTAAAAATTTGAAAATCCAAGTATAGGGGAAGCATTTGACGTTTAATTTTTAATTTTAAAAAATTAGGTTGGTATTAGTTATTTTCACCTACAATTTCAAAATTTAAAATTATGTTTTGAAAATTTTAAATAGTTAAAAAATTATTTTTGCTTTTAAAACCTTGCAAAGAGATGAAAATAGTGGGAGAGTAATGGAGAGAAAACTGGCTCATTTTCAAAAGACCAATGATAGTTTCCAAAAATGCTTTGGGGAGGTTTATTTATAAGGTGATGAACATGTATCTTATATGTGCATGGTGAAACAAAGCTCACATTCTTCAAAATATCTCTCCCACCTAAAAACACAAATGAATGAGGTCTCAAGAATTGAATTCATTATAGCAAACGTATTGCACCAAAATGTAATAATTGTTACATCTACTGAAATTGTTATCCTAATGGAAGCTGAGATTATGAATCTAAGACAGATTTCACAGTCGACACAATGATTGAACACTTAAACATTGAAGGTATACTTCCCTTAAGATCTCATATTCAAGACTCACCTGTGACATTAATTTGCAGACACCTCCCGTATCGCTATTTCTTCCATGTCTGGCCTCAGGACGGAAGTGGTTACCCCAAGTAAGGTATAGTAGAGCAAAACTCCAATTTTCCGAATTTTCAAAAAAAAAAACACACAAAAAAAACATCAGATAAATTTTTTTCTGTAACACCTTCAATCCACTTGCATTCATACTTCCAAAGATGGATAATATATATATATATATATATATATATATATATATATAATTGAAAAAATAAAATTTGGGATAATAGAGAGATCCAACCGGAAATAATTCAGTAAATCTACATTTCTGATAATGGTTAACAAGGTAGTAACCTTCGAGCAATATACATTTCAATATCTTGAGAGATGACTGAAAAGATTACTCAAGATGTGTATGCTGGCAATCGACATCAAATAAATAGAAGCTAGTGCCATCCGCAAGCATAACATAGGCGGATTACATATATTTCATCGAAATCGAGACGACCTAAACCATTATTGGAGTTTATAACACCAGCAGAAACAATATACATCACTAGTTAGTCTCTGCTAAGTTACAGAGACCAATCTCCTATAATAATACCAATTGCAAATTGTAACCCAAAATATTAGGGAAACAACCAGCTTTTACCGTTTTTCCAGAAGTTAGAAGCTCCATCATGAAGGGTGTATCCATTGCAGCTCCCTAGATGAGTATTAAATAGTATACCATGCCATGAGAAAAGAAAAAAAAAGAAGTTATTTATGTTACTTGAGGCCAAAAAACAAACACTGAGTTCTGGAAGAATGAGCCGCAAACTCAATCCCTTCATATTACGATGGAAACCATCTACGTCAGCAGCAATTCGTTCGACAACCAAGCTTCATAACTATTATAGGTAATATTCGCTCAAATTCTCTGCAAGGTAATCATATTGTGCATGAAGCATATAGTCATATGTTCCATTGGGTGGCATGACTCTGTTTGCTGTAGGGTAAACACTTTCAATACCAACTTTTGTGTTAGTTTTGGTCCTCCCCTTCATAACGCGTTTACTATCAGGAAACTCAGCAGTCAGTCTCCCCATTTGCCTCTGCAAATCAGCAACCGAATCATTTGTTGCCTTTGCCTTGGAACTTTTTTTCCCATCAACAAGTTTCAGCTCCAATCTATATAAAGCGCACGCATCATACTTATTGATTTCATATTCATAAAGATGCCATTCAAAGTGGTTCAATGGCTGAGGATCCATGTAATAAGATCTTTTCAGCCCTCCGAACTCATTCATCACTTGCTTTCTTGACTCGTGCCAACCGCGTCCACTATAGTCAGGCAATGACCTCTGCTTCCTATTCCCGCTCTCAAATGCTCTACGAGGCTTATCGAAGAAAAGCCACTCCCTAATCATCTCGCCCTCCAATATTGAAAGATTAAAAAGCTCTGCAACATAAGAAAGAGATGTTGGCTGAATATAATCAACAAAGTATCACAGTTCAATACTACCAATTTCAACTATGAGTGAGTTATAACGCATGCATTACATATCAGCCCCTAAAGAGTGGCACGGTGGTCGAAGGTTTTGGCTTTCAAGGTGTGCTCCCTTCGAAGTTCCAGGTTCGAGAGTCACCTGTTACATTAATTTGTAGACGCCTCCAGTGTCTACATTCTTTCCATGTCCTCCACTGCCAGACCTAGGAGCGGTGATATGGATTAGAATGTGACCCAACATTTTACCTTCAAGCTACTTAGAAGGGATCTTTATTTACTTGTGGATGGTTACAAAATCACGAAGAATAGTTACAAAACCATCAATTTTCGGATTTATGGCTATTTACATGTAATTTTAGGTTTAAACTTTTCATTTATGTGTTTTTAGGTCATATTTTGCAAAATGGTCATTATGGTAATTATGTTAGTTTCCTTATTTAGGTTTAATTTTCTTATGGTAATTTTCCTTTTTAGGTTTAATTTTCTTATGGCAATTTTCCTTTTTAGATTTAATTTTCTTAGGCTATAAATAGCCATGAACTAAGTTGTAAAACTCAGAATTTGAATGACTAAAAATTAGTTCTCTACCTGAGATCCTTTTCTTAGAATTTTAGAGCATGTTCTTTGCCTCTTTTTCTAAGTTCTCCCTTGCAATTCTTGTGATAGATTGCATCCGATCCATTCAATCCGGCCTTGATCAAGCTTGATTGTGGAGTGACTCAATCTAGAACAAGATCTTCCATATCTTGCTTCTAGATCTTTGATCT
>JBBMKA010000026.1:1855454-1866188 GCA_037833695.1 Sechiopsis laciniata
GTAGGTTTTGAAAATTTTATTCATTTGTCAATTTTGTATACTATCGGGTTTAATTTTGAAAAAAGCTCAATTCTAAACCAAATCAATGACTTCTGAGACATTTATGTTGAATATGAATACAAAGTTGGGAGAAATTAAACCTAGAATAGAATAGCAACACATTCCTACGTTTAGGGTTCAAATATGATGGTACTAAAAATTGATATAACTTAAAACATTCAAGGTAAAAGAATTAAAAAAAAACAAGAATCCAATTAAGCACACTTCAACTGTTCTTAAAACAACTTGCCTAACCCAAAAATATTCGAGTCAAAGGAAAACGGTAAAAAATTAATTCATAAGTGGTCACTATGGATAAACTTTTAATTTCTCAATTCGTTTAGGTCAATTCATGATAACTACTGCGTAAGAAGATTTTATTTTTGTAACCAAAAATCAAAGGTTCACCACACATGCCCAAGGACAATTGTGCCCAACAAATATGCTCATAAATGAAAGACAACAATGAATTTCACAATTAAGCTCATTTGTGATTTTCAAACCTAAGACCAAACCTCCAAGAGAGTATACTTTAGAGATCTACGTAACATATTGAAATATCATTTTCCCTCTTCGACCAAGAATCGAACATTTTTTTTTAAACCAGGAAATCAGAGCTTCGCTTCCCATATTCGAGGCACCACAGACTGTGACATCGTGATACTTCAAAGGGTATTCTCTCTCAAGGAAACATGTTTTGAAGTCTGTAACGTTAATTACTTGGCCGCTCCTCGGAGACTACCAAGAATCGAACATATTGAAACATGTCAAGTGACCAAATACTCCTATGAAGAAAATAAAAATCATGCCACAAAAATGTCCGTATACCAAGCTCTGATACCAACTCCATAAAATAAATGCCACATAATAGATAGCATCCCAGTGATGTGGCCTAAGTTTTTTTCCCTAGTTGCGTGAAGAGCAGGAGGTATTAAAAAAAGTACCTAGCAATGTATTTCCCACAAACAAATGGACAAACATTTATTCTTGATAGGCTAAGATATAAGGAAAGCCTGTTCCCTTCCAGACAATTTCAGCCATCCATGGTTGATTCTACCAATTCTGACCAAATCATCTCAGGACCAATATTCAAAAAAGAAAGGGAAAGATATTCTAAATTGATAAGGGTATAAAGGCATAGAGAATAAAGGTTACCCTATTATATAAGTCACATTGAAATGGAACCTCTTATACTGAGGAAGATATCAGAAGTATACTTGTTGCATGAATGTAAAACGACATAATATTACGGTCACTTATGAGTCAAAGAAGAGAATAGTAGTGTACTTGGTTGCAAACTAGAAAGTAAAATTGTAGAGAATTACATATTGTTCGTCCCAGGGAAAAGAGCTTGAAGTTGAAGGTTCCATGTAGCTCATTTGCGAGCTTCTGTTTTCTTCTGTTCTTTGGCTGAAAGTCAAGGAGAGGGAAACTATCAGTTTCAATATGTCAATCTTAGGGGAGAATATTACTATAAAAATCTCAGTGTTATGTTGTATATATTACCAGCCTTTTCTTCTTCTCTTTTTTTAGCAGCTTCTGCCCTTTGTTGGCGAATAAGAGTCAAGCGTTCTGCATAGCATAAAGTTTCAGTATCAGATGGATTTCCAAAAAAAACAAAAAACAAAATCAGACAGTGCAATGAAAGTCCTGGCTTCAAATTTGATCACAACATTCAACAGCTGCAATTGGTGTTCCAGGACTTAGCATTGGCTCCCCAAAGTGCATTTTGAACCAATTTTAAACATTTTAAAGATGTAAAACACTGAATGTAATGCAAGCACAGCTGCAGACTTTAAAGAAAACGCATATTCCTATCTTGAATAACAGATTGAATAAAAAAAATTCTATCCTCATAACATAGAACTTAGCGATTACCTAAATCCTTCTTAGCTTGATCAGTTTTCCCTTGTTCTTGAAGCCTCATGTATCGTTCATGAGCCTTTTGTTTCTCTAACTCCTCTCTGGAAAAGAAATAAACAAAACTTTATAAGGTTATTGAATACTTATAACATTGCCAGATTTATTTCCATAATAAGAATCGTAGAGATTTAAGTACGTGTTTAATATTCTTTAAAACATAGAAAATAGAGCTTGTAACAACCTTTCACGCCTTGAAAGTTCAGTTGTTTTCCCAATCTGCAAAAAGTGAAATTACACCTCTACAGTATAATAATGTTCAAATTGTGAAAACATATGAGAGGATGATAATTAAACTTACGTCAATATCTCTAGCTTTCAAGGTTTTTGGCTTTACCAAGTTAGGATTTTCAATCTCAATAATACCTTGAGTGCCTTTCCTCTAGCAGATTTTGACAGCAAAATAAAATTGATTTAGTATCGCTTCCCTCGGTTAAAAAACAATAAAAGATGTAGGAAATTAGGCTTTGAGATTAAAAAAAATGATAGAATACAAACTCTAGGTTTATCTCCCTCTTCCCCAGATTCTTGTTCAGATCCTTCCTCAGATTCATCCTCCTCCTCCTTGTGTTCAGCTTCTACCTATACTCGTGCACGAAATAAGTAAATAGAAAGAACAAATCGTGCAGTTGAGGAAACATCTACCAAAGTGAAAGTTGCAACACATAAGTGTATTATCCATCCTCAATTGCAAGAAAACAACATGCAGATCATATATCATATATTGGCTTAAAAGCATCCTTGGAGATTATGTAGCTGGCAGATGAGAAGCGTAGTGGGAACTTCATGTGTGCGTGTCTTGACTCTCAAGGTACAGAGAGATAGAAAGAACCTGTCTAAACGTGCGAGGACGCGTTGAGGTTCCAGCAACTACAATTAATTCAGAAACTGAAGTTAGCAGTGCAAATTTAAGCCACCATAAACTTTCTCAACAATGGAATCTTTAGTTTTAAAGATTGTTCTTCAATAAGAAAATCAAAATAACTTAAGAATTCTAATCATAAATGTGTTTACATAATGCGCTCAATACAAAAAAAAAAAGAGTTATTCCTCCACACCATCCATCTCTCCCATCGGCCATCTTTTACTAGTTTTAAGAAGCAATTCCAAAGAAAAACGCACTCAACAGTGATAGAAGTAAGTTGTGCAATAACCCTTCATTTTTTTTATAACCGGAAATCAATGTTTCATCCCAGTACATGCCTGGATGCACTCGGCAAGTCCTAATATCCAGACTCGAGAGACAACAAGGGATTTTACAGTTAAACTCATTCGTGGGTTTTGAACCACATCAAGCCTCTACAAGGAGGCCGCCTCTCGGAGACACGAGAACAATCATTTAGATAAAAACATTTGCAAGACTCCATGATATAATAAAAACATAACTATTTCTGCAATCAACTAACCCTACATCTCAGCCCAAACCAAGAACCTCCTCATAGTCGCCGAAAATCATTCAAAAAACAACAAGGATACATAAAAACAGCTGAAATCACTAATAAATCCAGTATAATTCAAAATACAGGACTCTTCTAAGTCAAGCACGAGCTCATATCCAAATCCAAATCAAATTTTCTCAACTAAACTCTATAAAATCAAGACATTAGGGCCTGAGAACACGCTCGAACTCAAATAAAAGATATCGTAATATCAAGTTTCTCAATAATCAACCAAACCGAACGCAGTGAAAGAAATAAGAAGAGAGTTGTTAATGGTACTTACGCATGTCTTCAGGGGTAGAGAATTGGCGGCGACCGGTGGGCTTGCTCTTGTACTTTCCTCTCCCCATCGTCTCGATGAAACGCAGAAAAATGGAGGACGAAGTATCAGAAGAGAAGGAGAATCAAACAAAGACGCCTCTTCTGAGATTATTCGCCGGAGAAGATGAAGAAGATGGTTCAGAGCTCCGCCGTTTGAGCCGAGAGGAGTATTTATAGTTGGTGTTGGTGTTGGGTTTATTTGTGTTCCCCGTTCCGTTTGATCTCTCTCTCTGGTGCAAAACGCCAACCGGATTCTTCAAACCCTACCCGAACCGAACCGAACCGCAACCCAATAACCTGCTTTTTTTTTCTTCTGGAATGTCTTTACTTTTTTTTTTTTTTTTTTTTGAGAATTGAAATGTCTTTAATTTGCATGTACTTTTATTAATTGTTTTCCTTTATATTACTTTTTTATTTAAACATTTTTTTCGGGATTTTCATCAGTAGAAAAAAAAAATGAAGTTCTTTTATATATATTGTTAATTGTCTTCTAAAAATTTTCATGAATATTCAAAATTTTAGAAAACATTTAAAATTATAACAAAAATTGATTCAATAAAAAAAAATATATATTAAATTAAATATTTCATTTTTTTTAGATTCATACCATTTTTACTTTTCAATTTGGTCTTGGGTGTTTGTTTGACATATTTAGGTAGGAGTTAGATTAGAAAGTTATATTGAATAGTTAAAAATTAAAAGTTGTGTCAAAAACTCGTTTGGATGTAGTTTTTGTGTGGAGGAGTTAGAATAAAAACTTTGTTTAGTTGTAAATTTAAAATGAGTAGTTATTTTTAGTAGTTAAAAAATAATAATAATTAAAAATGAGTTATTTTGATTAATTTGAAATAAATTATTAGAAATGATTGAGTAGTTATAAATGAATAGTAAAAAATGTGAGTTATTTTTAAAAGTAAAAATGAGGAGGCGATAGTAAAAAGTCGTTTGGATGTAAGTTTTCGAGGAGGAGTTAATAAATCCAAAAATTAAATCTTACTTAAATATGTCAAACAAACAACTCTTGAGATCCGTACCATTTTACTTTCTTAGCTTTGATATTTATTTCACTTATACTGAACTTTCAATTTTTGAAAATATATTTGCATTTTTGTCTTTACTTATATTTAAATAATTAATACTATTAAACTAATTTTGATTAACATTAGCTTTAAATTTATCATAGGTACCAACTTTAAATCGACTAAATTTAGATATAACGGTCGATAGATTGACCAAATAGGTTAATGGCGCAGTGATTTCATTGTTTGGTTGTAAATCAGTTCAACACCAACGTCACAGATTCAATCTCAAAAATCGGTATTTGTCCCCACTCCCTCGATATGTACTAAAAAAATAATAAATAAATAAATAAAAGTCCATAAACTGAGATGAAACTAATTTTAAAATTCAATAATTAAAATTAGACATTAATTTAGTTTAGATAACAAGATGCAACAAAATACAAAATTTAAAGACCAAATTGAAACATTAACCTTACTTTTTTCTGTTCAACAATAATTGAGGAAGGGAGAATCTAACTTATAACTATCATGACACACATTTAAGTTCAATCAACTATTACTCTTGCTAGTCCATCATAATAGTATGCCCATTTTCTAAATGTCATAATAGTATGCCAAAAGGAGCATAGCTTCAATGACATCATGTATTTTTTGTGAGTTTACACGCACCTCAACTATTATTATGAAATATACTACATGACTCAGAAATTGGAATTCATCACATCTTAATTCACAAATATCATCTTGACCACTAAACTACTATGAATCGTCATCCTAATTATAGTTGGACTAATTAAAATGCCCTAATAATATTATGTTTAAAGTAGTTTTTAGTTTGAAAATATACGAGAATGCAGAGATTCGCCAACAAAAAAAAGTTGTAACAACATCTCAACTATGAGGTTACGGTTTGAATTCTTCTTCCCTAAAAAAATAATTAGCATAGGTGAAAATACAGAAATCTCCCAAAGCCCCTAGAGAAAACCTCTTCCTCTAAGAGTTAGAGAGAGAAAGTCTCATAGCTCCAGATGAGCTCTCCAAACTTGACCACAAAAGGTTCCAAAAAAAAGGAACCCAAATGGTTCAAAAGAGAGAAACCCTAATGGTTCAAGAGGACAATCACCTACATGTTTCTTTTAACATGATTGTTGGATAAAGGTAGCATTAATCAGAATATCATCCTGCCAAAAACAACAAAGATTTTTTTGAATCAACATCCTAATCGAGAATTCGAATTCATAGACAAACGAGTGCCGTTGAGCTACTGCTCTTCTTGGACAAAAAGAACAAGATTTTATTGTGTCAGCCTCAAGAAATAAATTCATAGCAGCAAAGCAAAGGCATTGGCCTCCAATAATGGAAGAATAATCAGCAAAAGCACCAGACACCGTTAAAGATAGGTTTAGCTCATTTGCAAATGAACCCTGCAAATGCTGCCTACTCTTGTTTTGCATTCACAATATCAAAGATGAGAAAACGCAGAAAGATTCAACAGGAAATAATTCGGTAAATTTACATTTCTGACAATGTTTAACAAGATAGTAGTAAATAACCTTCGAGCAATATCCATTTCAATATCTTGAGAGATGACTGAAAAGATTACTCAAGATGTGTGTGTTGACAATTGACATCAAAAAATAAAAGCTAGTATTTTCCGCATACATAACATAACATAATGTAGGAGGATTACATTTTATCGAAATCCAGACCGATATCGACCTAAACCATTATAGGAGTTTGTAAGCAGCAGAAATAATTTACATTACTAGTTAGACTCTGCTGAATATACCAATTGCAAATTGTAACCCAAAATATTAGGGAAACAACCAGCTTTACCGATTTCCAGAAGTTAGGAGCTCCATAATGAAGGGTGTATCCATTGCAGCTCCTCCCTAGATGAGTATCAGATAATATACCATGAGAGAAAAAGAAAAAAAAGTTATTTATGTTATTTGAGGCAAAAAGAAGAATGAACTGTAAACTCGATCGCAGCATGCAATTCATTCGACAACTGAGCCTTCTAAACTATTTAAGGTAATATTCGCTAAAATTATCCACAAGGTAATCATACTGTGCATGAAGCATATAGTCATATGTTCCATTTGGTGGCATGACTCTATTTGCTGAGGGGTATGCATTTCCAATACCAACTTTTGTGTTAATTTTGGTCCTCGCCTTCACAAAGCGTTTATTATCGGGAAACTCAGCAGTCAGTCTCCCCATTTGCCTCTGTAAATCGGCAACGGAATCGTTTGATATCTTTGTCTTAGAACTTTTTTTCCCATCAACAAGTTTCAGCTCCAATCTATACAAAGCGCAGGCATCACACTTATTGATTTCGTATTCATAAAGATGCCACTCAAAATGGTTCAATGGCTGAGGATCCATGTAATAAGATCTTTTCAGCCCTCCAAACTCATTCATAACTTGCTTTCTTGACTCGTGCCAACCGCGTCCACTATAATCAGGCAATGACCTCTGCTTCCTATTCCCACTCTCGAATGCTCTACGAGGCTTATCGAAGAAAAGCCACTCCCTAATCATCTCACCCTCCAATATTGACAGATCGAAAAGCTCTGAAATATAAGAAAAAGATGTTGGCTAAATATAATTCAACAAAATATCAGTTCAATACGACCAATTTCAACTATGACCGGGTTACGATATGTGTATCAATGCAAACATATACCAGCTGCAAGAACTTACCAGGAGCATTCCATGGGGATTTTGCAGTGGCAGCTCCCTCACATTCAGGGATACCAACATCTTTGCCTTGTGCCTTAGCACTAAGAGCAGCAAAAAGCAAACCATCCTTCAGACCAATGCCACCAGGGCGTAAAACTGGACCCATTCCAGGAGGGCCTTCATTTAATGCCAAGGCAGCATGAAAACTGCTACAGTAGTCCTCGTACCAATCCAACCCTTGGGCAGGCCGCGGGCAATCCCAAAGTGCACATTTTGGGCCAAGAAAAGCAGCAGGTGGAGGACATATGCTGGGGCAGTAGCTAGAAACATGAGGAATTTCACCCTCCCCACACAAACCTCCATCGTTAAGGAAAGAGTAAAAGTTGCGCTCAACGCCTTGATGTAAATCAAATTGATGGCACTCAAAATATGGAGCTCCTTCGAAGTTATTCATAGCCATATCAAGAACTCCTGAAGGAGAGTTCTTGCATTGATCAACCAGAGGGAAGCTTGGTTCAGGGTGTGCCCGAAATCCCTGAAGCAGGTTAAGTAGTAATTGTAAGAACCTGTAATAACAAGCATGAAAGGCAAGACAGATTTGAAATTTATAAGACATTTGCTTTCAATAAAGGCACAACAAACTAGAATAGAAGAGAATGAACCAACTTCACCAACAAAATTTCACACAACTTATAAAGTTTTAACATTTTGCATGGTCAAAGTCTAGGTCATGGGGCAAGAGATAGAAAATCCCATGAAGGGCATGTGTCAATAACAACATGCTTGTCTCCCAATGTTCATCTGTGTTAGAGAGGGGATGTCATGCAAATATGGTACTGGAAGCGAATTTCTAATTTTGCCAATTAGCGTAGTTGAATGCACGACGAGACGGACCATAAACATAACAAGGGCCTAGACGTATAGGGGAGTTCATTTCTTTGTTATGGTTCCCTTCCGACAAGATCTAATTGGAAGCTGAAAAATGATTCTGGCAAAGAGTCACGTTGCAAAACAGACAATATTTTTTTTCCTAGTAAAGAGTTAATTTACAATATCCCCCACAAAAAGAACAAAAATGTGACATAAGTTTTCAAAATTCTTGGTATCTAATAAAGAAGCCAGAATCAAGACAATAAAACCATCAAACATTCGAACCAATAGGAGCTTTCTCCTCTTGTTTGAATTTACTCCATCAAATCCAACAATTATCAAGGGCCACAATTATCAAGGAAAGAGGAATATGCATACGTTAAATAAACAACAACAAAAAAAAACCCACCTCATGAACTGTCATAGTATCTCCAACCTGCAGATTTTGATCATTGGGTTCAAGCTTCGGAGCAGCTAAAGGACTAGATGCATCATCCTCCTCCTCACAAAATTGTAACAATCGACAAATGTCCGACGAAAATGACCCTAGGCCTCCACCCTAAGTCAAACATACACTAAAAACATCATAATCCATAAATGCATGCCTTCACATTGAAGCATTCACCACATAAATTCAGTATTACTAGCTGTCGTCCTCATTACCACATACATAAATATCAGATTATCATTTTAAGTGATACTCTTCATCTTATGCACTTAAAAATGAATTCAATATACAGTGCTAACTTGTTGCAAAGAGGATGCTGGAGAGGGCTCGCTCAGCTCAGCTTTCCACTCACGAAGCATCTGATGAACTTGTTCCTCGAGAATCGACGCATCAACCGTGCGGCTTTCTTTCCTTGCATATTGCAAATCTACAAATATGCTTTGCAGATCATCGACCCGGTTCTTCGCCTTATCCTTAAAAAGCCTGTGGGAAGCTGACTTGCAACTGGTCTTCGAATGCTTTCCCATTACAGAGCTCTAACTTTTCTCCTGATCCCTACAAGTCCAGCCCATGAAGTGCATGTAAAATAACAGCATCCTTTCAATTTCAGCAGAGAGACAGCAAAATAAACCACCTAAGGTATATTGATGCTCGGAAATTCATTAAAGGAGAAGCTTCGTTTTTTTTTTTTTTTGAAACCGAGAAATTGGAGCTTCGCCCCACTATATCCTGGTAATCATGTCCGTCCCTAGGCCAGGCACAAAGAGACATCCACTTCTACAAATTAATGTCACACGTGAATATTGAACTTGGGATCAAAACCCAAGCCTTCGACCACCGCGGAGAAGCCTTATGAGCGGTAAGAACTATAAACCAACCAATTTTAGACGAACCCATTGAACAAAAAACAAAAAAAACACCAAAAATCATAGAACACAGACAAAATCCTTTGAAGCAAATACGATTCAACATGTACAAGCAGAGACCAATTTCATAAATAATCCACAAATCAATCAGACCCCACATGATTACAAGCAATAAGAAACCAAATTTCAATCCTAGGGCTAAATCAAACTAATGAACACGAAAAAGAAAAAACAAAGCAAGAACTCAAAGCTAATTCCAAATTAGATCAAAACCCAATAGAAATATCATAAAATTACCGAGGAATTCGCTGCTAAACTGGCAGCAGCTGAATCGAAATCCCTGAATCTGAAAAGGGCTTCAACCTCCAACAATAAGGAGAAGAGAAAAGAAAACAGGGGAAATGAAAAGTGAAATATTCGCGATGAAGGGACTGATCGAAAAGCAGATTCTCTTCACTTCAATAGTTCAATGCCCCAATTTCAATTCAATTTATCTCTTAATTTGTAGAGAGTTACAGTTACAGTTACAGACGAATTTGGCTTTTGAGAGCTATTTGACCATTTCGTCTTCTTTCTCACCGCCGCTTCTCTGGTACACTGAAATCAATACAAATTTGTATATTAATTACACTTTCCGACTCTTTTACTTTCCATAAAATGCACTTTTTAATATATTATTAAAAAAAAAAAGACAGAAATTTGACAACTATTTGTTACACATATTTAAATTATTAGGTACATGAACTTTTTCAATCTTTTTACTGAGCTTGTTACAATTTTATGCTATTGAATGAATATCTTCAAAAAAGTTACTATTTCTAAAAATTTTGTGGGTTTTTTTTTTTTTTTTGTATTATACATTAAAAAAATCCCTTTAAAATGATATTACTTTTATTAAAATTAAGTTCTCAAATGAAGACTTTTGAGCATGCATTTCAATTTTCAATTTCGGTGGTGCTTGGAAATATTGCAATCCAAATTTCTCACGTGAAGTCTAACTTATTACCAACTAAATATTCTCTCTCTCTCTCTCTCTCTCTCTCTCTCTCTCTCTCTCTCTCTCTCTCTCTCTCTTTCTCTCCCTCTCTCTCTCTCTCTCTCTCTCTTTCTCCTCTTAAAAAAAA
>JBBMKA010000026.1:1866288-1900979 GCA_037833695.1 Sechiopsis laciniata
GGTTGTTCCCAAATCCATAAGGAGGTGTTAATCTCTTAATTCAAGGGTTCTTGCTTCATTATAAGCTTGGATCTTTGAGCTAAGAATTAGGGTTGCCTTATCAGGCGGTGTGGCTACTGTAGTCACTCAGTATAGTGGAGCAAGCTCCGAATTATCGGTTTCCAAAAAAAAAAACATGTGCATTGCATATCAATGCAAAATATACCAGCTGCAAGAACTTACCAGGAGCATTCCATGGGGATTTTGCGGTGGCAGCTCCTTCACATTCAGGGATACCAACATCTTTTCCCTGTGCCTTGGCACTAAGAGCAGCAAAAAGCAAACCATCCTTCAGACCGATGCCACCAGGCCGTAAAACTGGACCCATTCCAGGAGGGCCTTCATTCAATGCTAAGGCAGCATGAAAACTGCTACAGTAGTCCTCACACCAATCCAAACCTTGGGCAGGCCGTGGGCAATCCCAAAGTGCACATGTTGGGCCTAAAAAAGCAGCAGGTGGAGGACATATGCTGGGACAATAGCTAGAAACATGAGGAATTGCACCCTCCCCACACAAACCTTTACCATTAAAGAAAGAGTAAAAGTTTTGCTCAATGCCTTGATGTAAATCAAACTGATGACAGTCCAAATATGGATTTCCTTCCAAGTTATTCATAGACATACCATGAACTCCGGAAGGGGAGTTCTTACATTGATCAAGTAGAGGGAAGCTTGATTCTTGGTGTACACGATTCACATTAAATCCCTGAAGCATGTTAAGAAATGATACTAAGAACATATAATAAGATGAAAGGGAAGATATTTTCAAATTTATATAACATTTTCTTTCAATATAGGCCAACAAACTAGAATAGAAGGAACCAACTTCACCAATAAAATTCATATGCACACAACTTAGAGAGTTTAAACACATTGCATTGTCAAAGTCCAGGTCATGGGGCAAGAAATAGAAAATCCCATCAAGGGCATGCATTAATAACTCCATGCTTGTCTCCCAATGTCCATCTGTGTTAGAGAAAGGGAAGATCATGCAAATATGGTGCTAGAAGCAAAATTTCTAACTTCACCAATTATCATAGTTGACAATTGACATGCATGGGGCGACCACATAACAAGGGTCTAGATGTATAAAGGAGTTCTTTTCTTTGTTATGATTCCCATATCCAATCTAAATGGAAGCTGAAAACTAATTCTGTCCATGCAAAACAGGCAATCGTTTTTTTTTCTAGTAAAGAGTTAACTTAAAATATCCTAAAAAAAAGAACAAAAATACAGAACAAAAGTTTTAAAACTTTTCTCGGAATCATTTGCAGAAGCCGGAATCAAGACAAAAATAGCACTAAAAGTTTGAACCTATCAGAGCTTTCTTCTCCTGTTTGAATTTACTCCATCACATCTAACAATTATCAAGGGCCACGGTTATAAAGAGAAAAAGGAAAAAACAAACTGAGACACAAACTATGTAATATCTATACGTAAAATAATCCCACCTCTCGGACTGCCATAGTATCTCCAATCTGCAGATTATGATCATTGGGTTCAGGCTTAGGAGCAGCTAATGGACTAGATGCATCATCATCCTCCTCGCAAAGTTGTAACAGTCGACAAATGTCCGATGAAAATGACCCAAGACTTCCACCCTAAGTCAAACACACACTAGAAACATCATAATCCAAAAATGAACCTTCACATTGAAGCATTCGCCACTTAAATCCAGATAAGATCAATTATGCAGATTATCATATCATTTGATACTTTTCATCTTATGCACTTAAAAGGGAATTCAATATACAGTGCTAACTTGTTGCAAAGAGGAAGCTGGAGAGGGCTCGTTCAGCTCAGATTTCCACTCACGAAGCATCTGATGAACTTGCTCCTCCAGAACGGCGACATCAACGGATCGGCTCTCTTTCCTAGCATACTGCAAATCTACAAATATGCTTTGCAGATCATCCACCCGGTTCTTCGCCTTATCCTTAAAGAGCTTGTGAGAAGCCGATTTGCAACTGATCTTCGAATACCTTCTCATTACAGAACTTTAAACCTTTCTCCTAAACCCTACAAATCCAGCCAAAGAAGTGCATGTTACACAACAGGAGTAAAAAACTATCCATTAAATTTCGGCAGAGAAGCAACTAAAAAAAAAAACCAACTGGGGTAAATTGATTTTCCAAAATTCACAAAGGGAAAAGCAATATTAGCAGTAAAAACTATAAACAAACTGATTTTAGTCGAACCCATTAGAAAATAAGAACCAAAAATCATAGAAAACGAGAAAAAAATCGAAATCGATCAGATCCCACATAAGTATAAGCATCAAGAAACTAAAATTCAATCCTACAAAGGGCTAAACTAAACTAATGAACACGAAAAAAGCGATCAATATTACCGAAGAAATGGCAGCTGAATCGAAAGCCCTAGTTCTGAAGAGGGTTTGAACCTCCCAAAATAAGGAGGAACAAAATGGGAGGAAAAAATAAATAAAAATGAAAAAGTTAATATTCGCGATTGATCCAAAAGCAGATGCTGTTTGCTTCAACAGTAGAATTTCAATTTCAATTTTCTTCTGTTTATTCTCTTTTTTTTTTTCCCCTCAAAGAGAAAGAGTTACAGTTACACATGAATTTGGCTTTTCAGACCTCTGTAACCATTTCGTCTTCTTTCTCACCGCCAAAATTCCCTCAACAAAAATAAATAAATAAGGTATATTAATTACACTTTTTGACTCTTTACTAATACTTACCATAAAATCTAATATTTTTTTTTTTTTTTTTTTTTTTTCTAAAACATAGTTTTATTAAAGGAGTTTTTTCACTATTAGCAAATAAAGAGAAAAAATTGTTAAAATTTCAGAAATGAAAATTTATATAGCAAACAAACTCAATCCTACTAAATTGATGAATAATAGATTAATAGGCTTCAATAAATAAGAAACGACAGATTATTAACTTTTTTTTTTTGCCATCAAAAGTAGTAGTTCAAGCGGCATCGGTACACATCTAATGTTCAAGAAGTCTTAGGTTTGAGTCTTCCTTACTCCCCAATTGTTGTAATCACAAAAAAAAAAAAAAGTTTTTTTTAAAAAAATTATCTAATAAAACTTTTCTACCTAATAGTTTTTTAATTTACATCGAAAATGAAGAAATAAAATATGATAGGTAAGATAAATAGGAGAAGAAAGGAATAAAGGCATTTCCAATATCCATGTCCTAGATTCCCATGTTATCAATTCAAGAGAGTTGGCCATTTTTCAGCTTCCCATTTATGCCTCCTTACATCAAATGTAAATTATTGCCCATTTGATAAATAACCAAATATTCTATAAATTAAACTTAACACATGGCAAGAGTTTATTTGAAATCAATAATCAAATATGGTAAAAAAACCAACTTCAACCTAATTAGATTTGTTAGAAGCTAAGTATTATTGTGAGTTCAATTTTTTCGATCTAAATATTATTGAATTAAAAAAATAATTTAAGCATCCCCTTAACACTCTTATTTTAAAGAGATTGAACATTTAAATTTATTTCCTTCGTGTTGATTCTTTTTAATGATTGATGTTTTTTTTTATAATAGTAAAAAAAGAGATCAAACGGCTAATATCGAAATTGCCAATACATGTCTTATACTAGTTGAGTCACGTTGGATTGAAAAAAAAATTTGAATGAAGTATTAAGTAACCTCTTTTTATAAAATTAAAGGTTGAAACTTTAACAATGTATATATAACTAAAATCTAAAATAAAATAGGTTAAATTATAAATTTAATTTATAGAACTTCACACACTTCAATTTCATGTCTGCTAAACTTTTGAACTTAAAAAATATCTATTAAGTATTAACTTTTTTTAAATGAATTAAACTAGTTAGATATAATATTAATTTTATGTCTAATGAAACATAAACTTTTAATTTTGTGTCTAGTTCATTTACAAATTTTAAAAATTACTCAATTAAAGAACAATACTTTTTTTTAGTACAATTAAAGAATAATACTGAATTATAGAACATAAAATAAAAAAATTTAAAGAATAATAAACACGTTCCAAAGTCTAAATAGATATAAGTCTACAAATTTAAGAACATTTAGAAACTTATAAAATTTCAAACACTAGATAGATACATATTTAAAAAGTTAAAAAGATAAAATAAGCACGAATTTAAAAGTTAAATTTTTGTGAGTACAAATTGAGAAATGGGGAACCACAATTTTTATATAGATAATACTATTGCTCTCAAATAAATGATATTCAAATATTGAATTTCAAGATCTAACTCATTGTCATAATATTAAATTGGATTATCATCAAATAATAAAACCAACAAATCACTAATTCTTCGGGTTAAAAGTTTGTAACTAAACTTAGCAATTTAACAAATATGCTAATTAAAATATAATTGCCATGTAGGATGTGCTTTTGTTGTGAGAATTGAAGGGGAAAATCCAAACAAAGAAGTGGTTGGAAGCAGGAGTCTTTGAAATTGAAGTCAACGGACCAATATCCTTAAGTGGCCTAATTGAGAAGTATTCAATCAAATTCCAATGATCCACGTGGTTTTGTTTGTGTTATAATGACCACTTAACTTTATCAAGGAATATTATAATTAATGGACAAGAATAATTTGATAAATTCGTGTTTACTTCAAAAGATTAGCTCACAACATGTCCAATCCCAACAAAAGTATAGACGTTACAAAAATTATCTTTCTCACAAAAATTATCATCACTATAAAATTTAGAATTGTAAATTATATATAATAAGATCCACAAATCCCTTTTCAAGACCAAAAAGATAGACATTTTCATGAAAAGTTAGGTGGTAGATTATCTTGTGAGAGAAGTCAACACGATGGATACAGACAATATAGATTAGAGGTGAAAAACCATATGTTGTTCTAAATATTCTGAATTCTCATTTCATTTCAAAATACCAATTTAAGATCTCCCTCCTCTAGCCATATTGTTCCAATTCTCAACAAGTTTTTGCTTCAAAGTTAGTTTCAAATCTGTTGTTAAGTCTTAGTCTCTTTGCCTAAATAAAATAAATAAATAAATAAACTAGAAACTTAAAATACCATTTTTATTTGTTCCTTTTTTTTTCTAAACTTTTAAGAGTCTAATTTTAGTAAGCTCTAAATTTTATGATTTGTTTAATTTTAAGTCCATGAATGT
Organism: Sechiopsis laciniata; assembly: GCA_037833695.1. Classification (NCBI taxonomy): domain Eukaryota; kingdom Viridiplantae; phylum Streptophyta; class Magnoliopsida; order Cucurbitales; family Cucurbitaceae; genus Sechiopsis; species Sechiopsis laciniata. The sequence continues at coordinate 1,871,463 of JBBMKA010000026.1, forward strand.
TTAAAAGTCAATTTTTAGTCTTTATACTTGGAAAAATAAATTTAAAATTTGTCTATATATTAAATTTGAGGTTAATATTAATCGAAATTAATTTAACCATGTTAATAATTTTAATTAAATCAAATATAAAATGTGAACATATTTTTTAATTTATAGAGAAATATGGGAAATTTTAAGGAAAAATAAATATGAATACCAATTTCAAGTTTAGGGATCGAAAATGAAGCAAGCGTCAAAATTTAAAGACTAAAGTTGGACTCCTGATAATTCAAAACTTAAAATTGAACAAATCTCAAAGTTCAGACACTAAAATTATATTTGTGAAAGTTCAAAAACGAAAAACCCTACAAAGAGACCACTAATTACTCTCAAATAATATGAGAGTCAAATACCAATTTCCGGGTACGAACCTGTGACTGTGAAATTGAAATGAAATAACACCAAACAAGATAATTAACATGCTACCGACGCATTCGGTGAAGGAATTTGAAACTCTCAAGGTGGGCTTGCAGCTCCGGTTATGGTAGATGATAGGTTAATATAAACGGTGGGTTATTATAAACGATGAGTCATAATAAACGGTGTTTGAGATATATGTTATTATAATAATGGTTATGATAATCGATGTAAAAGGTGTAGGTTATTATAACGGGAATTATGATAAACAGTGTTGGGAAGACATGTTATATATGGGGGTTATGAAATTATTTTCTAAAATCTTTTTAAAATAACTTGAAAATATTTGAAATAAAATTTACAAATGGTGAACAATTTTATTTTTATTTTATTTTATTTTTATTCTATTGATCCTATGTTCTTTTTAAAAATTGGTCATATGTATAATGGTATAATTATCTACTAAAAAAATATAGATATATTGAATAAGAATCTAAATATGTAAATTTTATTTTATAATACATTTCATTTTCAAAAGAACTTCTCTTATTAGTGATAATTATTTTATTCGTAAATTAAGAAATTATTGTTTTAATCTTAAATTGACAAATTATACTAATCAATTGAAAAAATTAAGGGAAAAAAAAACTCCATTCTTCTTAGTTTTTAATAAATATATATTATTTTAGTGTAAAACTAATAAACAACTTCCTATTTTTTCCATATCCTTATATGCTAACACGTATAAGCGAAGGTGGCTTCTTCTTACCCTTTTCTTTGTTTTAAATTGTTATTTCTGTTTGGAAAAATGAAAAAATGAAAAGAAGAAGAAAAAAAAAAGTGGATCAAGGCTTCTTGACTTCTCCTTCTTTTCTCTTTTCTTTATCTTTCATTTCATGTTTCTTTTCCAAAATGAAAATCAAGCAATTTTTTACGTTCCTTTTGTGAGAAGAGAAAAAGAAAAAGACTGAAAATTAAACCCTAAAAACAAAAACATTCGAATTTCACTATCTTTGAACAATTCTTAAAGAAAAAAAATTAAAAAACAAACAAAAAAGTAAGAAAAGAAAACTTTCAGTTTCCTTATGTTCTTTCTTGACAAAATAGAATGAGGAAATTAGAAGATTGGTAAAAAAAATAAAAAATAAAAAAAGAGCCATTTCGCCGTTGATGGGAAGAATGAAAAATCGGCGGCGTTTCCCCTTAATCTTTGGCGGCGGGTTGATAACCAGGCTCACCGATTAAGGCTTAAATGCCAGTTTAAATAAACGGCCACCCAAACATTAATTGGTTTTTGGAAATTGGGGGTCCAAACACAACGTCAAAGTATATATATCTTAACCTGTTAGCCATACTTAGATTAATGAAAACTTTATATTAAGATTAAATTGTTAGTGGAGGTGGGGTTGGATTGGCAAAAGAATTACACAATTGGATGGGAGAAGCTTAGTAGTGGTGAGGAATAGAGTTGATTCCCTATGGGAATAGATCCACTTTGTCGCCCATCTCTAATCAGTCATTCCAATAGTGTAATATTTCTTATGGTCGAAGGATTCATTTCAAATCCATTCAACTAGGTTACAAACAATCTTGTGGTTGAGCAAACTCGCACACACAAATACATAATATTGAGTAAATAAAGTTATCTCACATTATTAAGATAAGAGAAAGATCTTGTATATATAAGAGGGGACAACACTTCCATTGGTATGAACTTTTTTGGGAGATGTCCAAAAACAAAATCATGGGGGGTGATTTTGAAAGTGGACAATATCATATCAATGTGGAGGTTTGTAGATGTTCGTTGTCCCTAATACATAATAAAGACATAATTGAGAATGTTTACAAATTAATGTCACAATCGAGTCTCGAAAGTATACTTTCAAAATTCAAGATTTCGACCGATTGTGCCACCCTTTGAAGATAAAGAACTTTTTTCTTTGAAAATTCAGTTTTAAGAATTGTGATTCAAAGAACTTGTGCAAGTTTTTGTTTGGAGAATGAAACTGTTACAAGTTCCTTGCTAATTGTAAGGCCCTTTCTCGAGGAAAGAATTTTAGCAAATAGAGTGGATTTGAGGCTCATCGCTAAATAAACAAACGGATCAAAAGATTGCTCGATGAAGAAGAGATTTGAAAAACCGGTCTTTCAACTAGAATCTAATGAGTTTGATTAGAGCTGCTTAAATTATTATAAGATTAAGCAGTTCCATAAGATTTCCAAACACTAACAAATTATAAAACAAAACAAATAGACAAACTAGATCCTAATAGATTTCCAAGCACTTTGTAAGGGATGAAATACTATCAAAGCTAAGCCCTTGTACTTGTTCCATCTATAGTTCTGCAAATTATTTGTATAAAATTTTCTTACAATGCAATATTATACCATTGGCATTTCCTCGTTTTTTAGAGCAATAGAAAATTAAGACACTCGAACCACAGTTATCGTGATTTTCAATTCATCAATATATCAGTTAAGCTATGCTCATTTTAATTCTTTCTTTTACATAAGTTTTGTGATGAGATGAACCACACGATTAGAGTGGGGCAATAATCTTTAAAGGAAGTAAAAGACGATCAAAGGTGATGGGAAGAGATGGAAGTTGGTCCTACGACATTTCAATGTCAAATAAATTCATTAAAAAATTATTTTTTGAATAAGTAACCACTATAGATTAAGCTCAAAACTTTTTTATTTCTTATTATTTTTTTGACCAACAGACTACCAATGATGGGCGACAAATTATCATATTCATATAAAGAAAATTTAAAACGTGACTATTTATTACACATTTCTTTTCTTTTTTTTTCTTTACCGTAGCGATCAGGTGGGCCCAAACTCTTATGGATAGACCGGGTAAATGGGCCATAGCACGACCATTCGGGCCCAATATCTAATTAATAGACCGGACAAATGGGCCACATAGCGACAGAGGGGGCCCAAACTATTTTGATAGACAAAAAGCCCAAATATAAAATTTTTGACACAGTCAACCATTTTTGCAGAAAAGAAAAAGAAAACTACATACGTAAAAAACTAGACCGTAAGAGTTGATATCGTATTGGTTTCACTATTTGTCGTGTTGGTTTCATTATTTGGTGTTAATGTAGTTTAAACATTGCGTTAACACCAACTAATGAAACCAACACTAGTTAAATGGCACAATCAAATAATGTAGTTTAAACATTGCAATCACAATTGAATGGGTCAGTGGCACATTAATTTTATAGCTTGGTTGTAAAACAGTTCAACACCAACGTCACAGACTCAATCTCAAGAATCGATAAGGTGTGTAGTTTCTCTCCCTCTAATGATACTTACAAAAAATAAATAAATAACTCAACAAGGCATAGAGTGGAGCCGGGTGCAGAGGAACGAATTGGGCAGCCCGTCCGTCCATCCGGTCCGCCCCGAAACGGGGGGGAAATTTTGGACCGTACGATCTCAAAGCCAAGAGGGCTTTATAAGTAGCCGACAGGTTCTGATTGACAAAGACCGATCTAGTTCCTTTTGGCAAGTCATTGTGTGGCTCTGCTTCTCCACAAATCTCCCGCCACGTGTATTGAAACATAGGAATCCGAGTCATCGTATTACCACGGCGGCGCACTGGTAATCGGACACGTGTACGACGGCGCGTGTGGTAAAGGCGAGTGTAAAGTACGATGAAAAAGGCTGATACGACAAGGAGCAGCAGCACCCGCGTAAAAGTCGAGGGTTCTCTCTGCCAAACAAAGACAGTTGCTTTTTCTGATCATTTCATTGCCTCTTTTTTTTTCCTTTTTTTTTCCTCCTTCACATGTAAACCCTTCCTCTTTGTTCTCACGCTCCTCAACGCGCGTGTTACTAAAAACTATCTTATTCTCTTGCTTTCTTCTGCACGCGCGCTATTTCTTGAGTGGGCTATTATTGATTAAAAAAAGGAACAAACAAACAAATTTATTTTCTTTGGAGATTAAAAAAAATAGAGTGCGATAATTTTTTATTCAAAAAAAAAAAAAAAAATAGAGTGCTCGTCAACTGTTACAAAAAAAAAAATCAGAGTGCCCGTAAATTTTAAAATGTTTTTTAGGACTAAAAATAATCTAATTTGTTGTTTAAAAAAGAGTGATATAATTTGTTTGTTCAAGTTTAATAATTCTTCTGTTTCAAAAAAAAAAAGTTTAATAATTCTTCACTCTCCCAAATTCTCTCATTCTCCAGCAAATTAATAATCCGGATTTTGAAATCTTAAATTATTACTGTTTTTTATGCTTAAAAATAGTACTTTTTCCATTAAAAAATATGATTAATCTCAGGCACTCTTTATTTCCACATTTTAGTACCCACAAAAAAAATGATCAATTTGTAAATATTTTATTATATCATCTCCAACAAAATAATTAAGTACTTTCACAACATCAAAGAGTGAGAGATTAAGGGAGACCCATTACTAAATTATAGAAGATGACATTAATTATATTTTGTTGATCGGTCAATTACATCTTTGGTCAAATAAGATGGTAAATAATATTATAACTATCTATAAATTAAATTTTCTTATACTTACATTTGTACTATTTATCACTATTGTTAATATTATCATTTGAGTACTTGGGAAAAGAAGGGAAGCAGAAAAGCAAAAGGAATTTAAATTCAAACTTACAAATGATGACTTAGATATTTTATTCATTAAAAAAGGAGTAGATAGGTCAATTACAGTGGGTAAAGATCATTACAAAACTTACACAAAATGTATATACGTATACAACAAATAAATAATCAATTGTAAATAAAAGAAAATGATGAAATTTCAAATGAAGGAAAATAATTAACCAAAATATAATCATTTCTATCGTGGTTTAATCTCCCTCAAACAAGAGGGAGCGAGAACCACACCAAGTTTTGATAAGAGACTAAGAAACCGAATCTATGATAGCGATATTATCAAGTCATCAACCAACTAGTTAGGTAAAGAAATTAAGACCAATAATTAAAAAGCATTCATTTTATTATTGATCAAAACGATGTAATTTTAATAAAATAAAATAAGAGAGAGAAAAAAATGTAGCATCCTCACTAATCGAGTGACAATTTGCAAAGAGTAAAAAGAAATTAATTATTTACTCTAATTTCTTCAAACAATCACTTATCAATAATGCAATGATACAATATGTTCATGACTTTATTTGAATTAGCTCTAAAAAAAAACTTATAATTTATTTACAACTAGGACTCTATTAACATTATGCATCAAATTTGCATGAACAATTTATTTACAAGGAATATTTGAACTATTGTTAAAAATAAAAACAATATTTGAATAGAATTAATACTTTATCCATTGAAATATATTAAGATAGACTATTACACTGTATAGACATCAAATTCAAAACGAATTGATAGCGAAAGGAATAGTTCACATTTTTTATATATTACTATGAACTCTTTACTTTTTTTTTTGATGTAGGATTATAATATTGAAAATTTTATTTGTAAAATATACGTGTTACTTTTTTTCGGTTGCTTCGTCAATATACTCCAATTCATAATATTATGTTGCGGAATAAAAAAGTTGCTTTTGCTATCATATTTGAATTATGCAGGAATTATCCATTATTTCATAAATAAATACCCGACAATGAGTAATTTTTTTGTTTATCAACCGAACAAATTAAATTTTACTAGTTGCCGTGGCGTGTGGTATTAAATTGGGAAACTCCCAAAAGTAAATTGTATTATAATTCGTAGGGCCCTTTGCAAAGCCACGTCCTCCCTTAGCATCTCTAAGTAAATAAAGTAAAATAAATAAATAAATAGAACTGTATACTTGTGAATCCGATCTCAAAGTCAAAATAAAAAAATAATAAATTTAAATAAATTTTTAAAAAAGGACTACTTTTGTGTTATTCCACTTCTCGAATGATTCCTAGCTAAAAAAAAAAAAACTTCTCGAGTGATTCATGGTGAATGAAGTCTAGTTCGTCTAAACTTTATTAATTAACAATTATTAATTATAAGCTATAGTTTTGAGTCTTTATTACGTTTTTTTTTTTTTTTAAATAACCAAATTGACGAAGGTTAAACCCACGGACGATCATCTCAAAAGAAAGAAAGAAAAAAAAAAACAAAAAAAATATGGATGGTGGGTTAAAACATTATTGTAATTGTTTGAATTTGATTTTGGAGATTTTTCGATTAACGATAATTATAATCATCATGATAACGAAAAATTGGTGTGTTCTATAGAGAAAGAGGCTGTTTTATTTCCCTCATCCTTTGCCCCATGGCTGACACGGTGTGAATCACAATAATTGATGCACACAAAAGTATAAGTTCTAAAATTATTCACACCACTTGATTTCAAATCATTTACATTAGTAATTGTTTTATGATTAAAAAAAAGCATTTCAATCCATTTAAAAAAAAAAAAAAAAAAAAGCATTTCAATCTTAATTCATATTCAATATTGGGAGCTAAATTATGTTTATAATTATTCGTGTATTAAAATTATAAATACAACAAAACCTAGTTATATACATTAAATTATATTGGGTATAAAATAGCATAAAATGTCTAAAATAGAGGTCATATTGCTGAAAGCAAATAATGTATTGTTGATATAAAAAAATGGTTCTTAAAATTAACACTAAATTTGTAACTTTACTGAAAACGAAATGCATGCAGAACAGAAAGATACATGGACATTGGTATAATGAGTCACGTGACCTTTGATATTTAAGTCATAGTCTAATAGAAACAGAATTAAGACGGATTCGCAATGAGAACGTGATTCTCGATCTACTATCGGAGGTAGTGGGCGAAAACTCTTCACATACGCATTAACGGGTCGGAGAGGCTTGACTGGCTCTTTAGACCTTGATCATGCTTTGTCCAACCCTTATGGGGTCCTAGGTTGGGGTAGAACCAAACCATTTGTGGGGGCCTATGTAGATCACTGCTTGACCCTTTTGGGATCCCAACTCTCAGAGGCCTTAGTTGGGATCGACCTTTCTCTTATTGAGTTTAAGTCGTGCTCTTTTTGGCTTATTTGGACTTGTGAACTTCATTGGGTCTCGACCATAAATTTCTCCAATAATATACATGAACATATTTTAACAAACGATGAAGCTAAGCTCAATAAAATAGCTAAGGAATCAGTTAGATCAAAAGTAAATAATAATAATAATAATTATTATTATTATTATAAATAATAAATAATAAAAAGTAGATGTCAAAAAAAAAAGTAAAAATATAATTTTAATTCTTATATTTTGAGGTTCATTTAGTATTCATCTCCACACCTTTAATCATATAATTTTTGTCAATATTTTTAGTTCATAAATGTTCAAATATTCGGTTTAAATCCATATATTTTAAAAACATCTTAAAATTAATTTATATAATATATTTTAAGTTAATATTAATTGAAAATGTATTTAATAATATTAATTCAAAATTTAAACTTTTATATTAAAAACGAACATTTAAATTTATAGAAATTAAAATGAAACAACAATAAAATTAGAAACACTATATAAAATTGGATTTTGAAAATCGAAGGATAAAATTAAAAAAGAATGAATCAAAAGTAAATCTACGTCTATTTATGGAGAGTAAAGAAATGTAACCTGTCAATTATTGTTTTCTATAAACAGTGAAGCATTTCTTCTCAGAAATAAAATCCCACGACATAATGACCATTTAATTTTTATTTTTTTTTATTTTTTTTTTTTTAAGTTGAAATTAAATATTGAACTTTTGCAATCCAAAAGAATTTTTAAAACAATGTAGACCTTGAGAACCACGTCGTCAAAAATTTATAACAAAAAGAAACATTTAATCAAATTTAGGCTTAGGCTAGACATACAATTAAAAAACCTAGTAAAAAAAACAGTACTTGTAATAATGTGTGTTGGTATAGGTTCTCAATAGGCAATAGTAGTGCTCTATAGTAATAGGTAAAGAAATGATTTTTTTTTTGGTACAAACAAAATTTACTTTTTTATTTTTATTTAAAAAGTACTACTTTGTTTTTCACTTCAAGGCCCCCGCCTCCTTTCAAGTCTATCACTTCCATTTTTGAATAACTTCCTACTATCTTTTCTTTTTTTTAACTTAGCCCTAAAACTACTCAAAAAAAAAAAAAAAAAAAAACTCTACTCCAAGAAATTCGAACTTTGTACAATTTAGCATTTCTTGTACGCCTCTTTCAAAATATCTTTTTCTAGGTTCCAAGTGATTAGATTTACGTGTCGGGAGAGCTAGACTAGAGAAAATTATTCAATTTTATTTTTGTTTTTCATACATAATAATTTTTCTCAATTTCTTTACCACTCTTTCTTACATCTCATCAAATATATTTAGTCCTATAAAACATCAAATTAATCTTTATTACAATAAAAATTAATATAAAATTAAAAAAAAAATCACTTAAGCGCCAATTTTCAAAAAAAAAAAAAAATCAAACATCTATTTTCAGAACACAAATTCCAAAAAAAAAAAATTCTAATATCTTATTTCCAAAACATCAATTCCTAAATAAATATTTCATCATTTCAAATCACTCAATTTCCCCTTCCTCTCCTCTCTTATGCTAAACTCCAAAATCCAATCACTCCCTAGTGTCTCTTGATCTTGTGGGTTAATAAATTCTCGTCTAGTCTCTTAATCTCGTGGGTTAATAAGTTCTCATAAACCATTCACCTATAATAGTATTAATATTTTTCGGGCACTCATAACCCCTCAATATAAATAAATGTAGTATTAATAATAGCATCACTTATATATCTTCAATTTTTAAATGAGAGTTTTGGATAACAAATAATCTCTTTTTTTTTTTTATCCAAACGAGAGTTTTTATTCCACAATCATTTATAATATTAGAGAATATGGCGTTCCACCTCAAAATCCAATTGACAGTGAGAGAATTAATTCATATATCTTATAAATGTTGGTAAGACTTCCTACTTTTCTAACGTGGAACAATTGTGAGATCCTAGAATGTAACTTCTCAATTTAAATATTATTTACTTTTATTAAACTTCTCATAACTGCCTTAAAATCCCTCATAAACTACTGGAGTGATTGGATTTTGGGATTAAGGAAATGAGGAGAAGGAGATGGAGTAAGAGATTTCTAACCTCTTGTTTGTTTTTAGTACATTATAATCTCTCTTCAACTCTCCCTCAACCCTCCATCATCCTATCAATCATTTTATCTAATCCTATCAACTGTCATATCAAACCTCACTTATTCTCAATCATATAATATAAAATAAAAGATATTAAAAATTGTTACAAATATACCATGATTACAATAAAAATAAAATTAATATAAAATATTAAACAACTCCCCCCTAAACATCAATCCCCTAACAAATTTATTGCAATATTTTCTTTCGAAATCTTCAAACAAGTACTTTATACCTCAAATTCACTCAACTTCCTATTTTACTCTGAGGAATCGGCACGTATTTGCCAAAAATCGAGCGACATTTCGATAAAATTTGCACTAACGTAGCCATTTTGAACCAAACAACACTGTGCCTGAAAGGAAGATCTCCCAACTATTAGCATCCGCCTCGAATGAGGATAATTCGTTCTCCATAAGTGAACCCGGCAATTAGTGATAACTGTCACCTCGAGAAGGAATGGAGAAGGTATAAGGAAACAACAATACTACTCTTGAGTACTCATTTAATCCTCTTAAGAAAAAAAATCTTAGGCATTGGAGTGTCATTATTAGCTCACCGACTTCTCATCCACAAATTTACACTTTGAAATCATAATTGATATGAAACATTATTTATCATATATATCTTGGTAACTGTTAAATATGAATCACACATATCATGTATTAACCAATTTGGTGAGTTATGTTAACTTAGATTAATTGGGGTTAGGTTAACTAACCATGCGTAGGGTGTGTGATTGTGCTAGTATATAAAGCACCTTGAGGTTTCTTCTACCTTTGAGAGAAACTCTAGTCACAAAATTTGAGAGCTCTTGATATTCATCAATGACAATTATGAGTAAGTGATCAAGATTGATCGTTTCACATTTTGAATAGTGGAGTAGGTTAGTCCGAACCACTACATCGGTATATTAATTTCTTCTCCTTGCTCCTTTGTTTTTTATTATATTTATCTCTATTGTTTGGTATTGATCTTGTATTATGATTGCATAGATCTAAATTTTGATTCAACACTAAAGTATAGAGTAACATGTAATTTTACCTAATAACAATTTTTTGAGAAAACAGTTTATTTTGTCAATAGATTGATTCTTCGAAAAAAAAAAAAAAAAAGAGAGAGAAAGATCTCTTATTAGTAAAACTTTTATTTTATTTTATTTTTTAACAATTAAATTGATTTATTCATGAATAATGTGAATTTCACATTAGATACATAAACAGCGTTATTATTACATTATTTTGGTGAGAATAATGGGAAAAGAAAAAAAAAGAGTAATCGACTTGAAAGCATGAGGTGAGAATTGAATGAACAAGTTATATTATTTGAATAAATGTATTGAATTTTGGAGTTTTGCCCAATCTTGTATATAAAACTTTATGGCAGAACAAAGGCAAAAGCATGGTCGAGTGTTAAAAGTAGATATAGGTTATCTTTACCTTTATGTCTTGTCTGGTTCACTTAGAGGAGAGTAACAAAATAGAATCAGAATGTTTGCATAATTCATACCTCCCCTCATAATTCTTCTCATTTTCAATTATCGTAGGCCCTAATTTTCAATTAATTGCTCACCATCATAGAGTAAATACATTAAACTCTCAATAGAACAAGAGCACAATTTAGTCCCGAATGAAGTAAATAACACACTTTCAAACTATATGCATAAATAATAAATAAAAAAGGTATGTGAACCTCCACGATAATTAAAAATTTTAAAATGAGTTAACACCAAACCAAATAACTAATTGTGTATAACACACTTTCAAACTATATGCATAAATAATAAATAAAAAAAGGTATGTGAACCTGCATGATAATTAAAATTTTTAAAATGAATTAACACCAAACCTAATAACCAATTGTGTGACCGATCAATTCGATATCCAATCAATATCATTAAATGAATTCAATCAGCGCAACTTCAGTTATAAATTTAATTGAAAGAAAACATTTTATTTTTAAAATTTTGCTTTATTTACCATATCTATAACAAATTTGTTATATTTGCAATATTTATATACAAAAAAAATTGCTAAAATTTGAATATCTTAACTAAATTTTGACACTTAAAACAATCTCCTATTTTTGTAATAAAGGAGGGGCAAGGATTAAGGAGAGAGAAACACATTTTATGTATTAATTTTATCGGATGATTTAACTTCTTCGAAGACAAATTTTATACTAAAATTGAATATTTAAAAGTTGGACTAAAATGGAACCCAAAGGGGTTGTTTGTTTGACACATTTAGATAGAATTTAGTTTTATGATTTATTAATTTTTCTTCGAAAACCTACATCCAAACGAGTTTTCACTAACTTCTCCTCAGTTTTACTTTTAAAATAATTCTTATTTCTAACCATTCATTTTTAATTATTCATTTATAACTACTCAATTATTTATAATAACTCATTTTTAGTTATTCATTTCAAGTCAATCAAAATAAATTCATTTTTAACCATTCATTTTTAGGGGGTGTTTAGGCCACCAAGAATAAGAAGGAGAATGGAAATGAAGATGATTCTCCGTATTTGAGTCACCGGGAATCATTCTCCCCATAATCACTTTTTTTTAAAAATCATTTTTTTCATTCTCCTTCTAACTACTTTTTATTCTCTCTCCAATAACTTTTCATACATCACAGCACTATTTTTCACTCACATCATATTCATTATTTTATTTTTTTCATAATCATTACCTTTATCTCAAATACAAATAATCATTCTCCTCATAATCATTACCTCCACCCCAAACATAAATAATCATTCTCCTCCTTATTATCTTCCTCATTAACATTCCCCTTACCCCAAACATACCCTTAATCATTTTTTTTTAACTTCTAAAAATAACTATTCATTTTAAATCTACATCGAAACAAAATTTTAACTCTTCTCTACACAAAAATTATATCCAAACGAATTTTTAACACAACTTTCAATTCTTTATTACTTAATATAACTCTTTAATATAATTCTTTAATCAAAATCCAACCTAAATATGTCAAGAACAAATCTCATATTTTAAGATCTAAAATAGTAATTGTTTTTTTTTTAAGACAGGAGCAATTTTAACTAAAAAAACAATAGTGAAATGATTAAAGAGAGTCTAAAAAAATATTAACAATAATTGAACAAAATAGTGGGGCAAAGTTTGAAGTACAAGATTCTGTAGATGGAGACGTTTGAGTTAAAGCATGTGAGAATCACGCGGGGAGAGAGCGCGTGGAGTAAAAGAGTTTCCAGTAAAGGATAAAAGCAGAGACCAAGAGAGGACCAATTGGGCATTGAGTTGTAACCCGTTTTGTCCGGGTTATGGAGCTTACCTAGCCCACCCCCATCACCTATCTATTCAAATTCCACCTTTTTTTTTTTTTAATTTTTTTATTTTAGATTAAAATATTATTTTGATTTTTAAATCTTTAATTTTGTTTCATTTCAGTTTGTATATTTTAAAAATTTTAATTTTAATTTCTCAACTTTCAAGTACGTTGTATTATGATCTCTAAACCTTTAAAATTTAAAACAAAGATGATATTTTTTTGAAGAAACAATAACAACAAATTTTCATTAAGGACTAAATTTGATTTATTTAAAAAAAAATCATAAACTAAAATTAAACATTTGTAAATTTAGTAATTAAAAATAAAATAATTTTCAAGTTATAAATACTAAAATAAACGAAATATTCCAAAATTTAGAGATTAAAATACTATTTCTTTTAATCTTTATTTTATTATATACATCAAAAAAAGGAAAAATTGAAAAAAAATAAAAATAAATAGAGGTTTGGTCTGAGTAGCCCTGTGTTTTGGGTTTATTGCAATTGATGAGTTTGAAAGGGACCTGCCATTTTTATATTTCTGTTGACATATTTGTCCACACCTTCTTCCAATTTACAATTTCGCCCCTTTTTTCCTTTTGGGGAAAAAAGACACCCACGTGTTAATGAACATGAATTTTGCTATTAATTATAATGTCTACAACTACATTTATTTATTTTTCTTTCCCATTTCTTCTCCATTTTACTTCTCTCTCCCACCTTATGTTTCCCCAATTCCATAAAATTATATACCTAATGTTTGTGTGGTTCATGATTTAATTTGTCTCTCTGTCTTTTTTTAAAAAATAATATCATAACAAGATTTGACATTTGATTTTAAATTTGGCAAAGTGGGGTGTTTTTTTGCAATGAGTTTGTTGGAAATTGGAGGAAGACAACAAAAGCCCAACTTTTATATTGTGCATGAAATATATATGAAAAGAAATGGGTGGTTTGGTTAATTGAACATGCTTCTATTGAAATTTTAGTATGGATCCTAGTAATGACATTTTCTTATCCCTTTCTGTTTGTTTCTTTTTTACTTTTATCAATTTTGAATCTCAGCATATATCTCACTATTTAAGCTTTATTATTATACCCCACCAGTTCAATTTATGGGAATTTTTTGTCACCCCCTAATTATATAATTCAATGTTCATTACCATATTGCCTTTTGCATGATTGATATTAGAAAGTAACCCCTTCACATAATTTCTACAAATAAACCAACCCAAACAAATGGTTTACATTTTGTTTGTCTCCTTTCCTTGTGGGATTTGTTTTTCATTTTTTTTTTAAATAATAATATTTAAAAGATCATAAATTATACTCGTTGATTATACTTTTTCACTTCTTGATTTTCTTTTAATATCAACCTAATAAGGTATTTTTTAAACCATAAATAAAATAAATTTCTTCTAAAAATATATCCAACTTTTTATTATTTTTTTAATGAAGTGGAAATCTTATTTTTCTCTTATGTTCATGTTTAAAGCGTTCACTTGTAGGACCTAAATTGGTCCTAAATTTTATAATACTAAAAATTAATGACTTTATGATTGTCAACTGATAAAGACATTATGTGAACGTATATAAAAGAAATAACCTACAGAGATAGGTATGTTGGAAAGCATGAAAATAATTTAATCAAGAGAAAACAAAAAACAAAAGTGGGAATTTTACATTAGTTTTATATAGACAATCAATTAATAAAACTACTAATTATATTGAAAAGCGATGAATTAATGTTCATGAGTAATTGGAAAAGCTATATTAGGAGGAAGTTTAATTAATTAACCCTTTAGTCATTCAAATCCTCCCTTATACTAATTATTTATGATTAAACTATTATTATAGTAAAATCCACATGGAATTCAATTAAAAGTGAACGGTGTACATAAAAGTGAACAATAAAATATACCGAACTTGTCGAGTTAATTTTAACTTAAATTCGTATGTAATCAAGTTCAACTTTTTCAATGATTAAAAAACAAAAACCGTATAATTCAGATAGTTTTACTTTCAATGAATAACAAATAGGGGAATTTCTTTAAATCCATCAAATTTAAGACTACTTTAGGAGGAAAAAAATAAACAGGGAAAAAAGAACATCATCATCATCATTATTATTATTTGAAAAGGGACAAAAACATCATTAAAGGCAGCGAATGAATAACAATCTAAAACGTAATTTATTAGATTATATATTAATTACCACCCGAAAGTGTTAAAATGTCCTTAGAGCCATGTAACCATTATTGTCTAAGTTATTACAATAATTATTGTTGCTTTTTTATTTTTTGAAAACCACACCATTGCATTAACCAAATATAAGACAATAGATGATTGTTGTTACATAATAGGGGAATGAAATATAATAAAAAAAATTATTATTATTACTATTTTTATGAGTAAAACTTTTTAGAAGAAATTCACGTATAATAAAAAAATAGAATAGATATGGTAAAAAGACAAAAAAGTCAATGTATTTGATAATTTAAATCAGTATAATAAATAGTTTTTAATCAATGTTATAAATAATTTTCAATCAATATAACATATAGTTTACAATCAACACTATAAATTTTCTTCAATAAAAGACGATAAAGAAGAAAATTAAATATTAAAAAAATCGTTTAAAATTGTAATATGGATAAAATATTTCTAAAAAAAATGTCATCAATGAGTGGTATTGTGATTGAAGACTTGAACTTTAAAGATATATTTTTTTCAAAATTTCGAGTTCTCGAAACTCACGTGTGATATTATTCTTTCGAATAAAAAAGAATTTTTATTATGATATGAATTATCATTACAAATCTAAATAGATATTCTAATTTAGACAAGAGGTAAACTTTATAATTACCACAAACACCCTTTTAATTATTGAACTGGACAGACGAAAAAAAAAAACATTAGCATTGAAGAGGAGTTTGTTAGTAAGCAGACAAGTTAAGCAGGGGAGGGGAGACAGAGAAATGTAAAATCATGATGATGATTAAGAGGAAAAAGAAAGGAAAATGATGTCTTTTATGAAAGAAAATGAAGTTGATTAGCACTGATTAAGAAATGGAATAATGGAAATTTAAATTTTGTAACAGAGATGACAAGGAAAAATAAAACAGAGTTGCAAGAGAGAGAGAGATTTGAGGAGGTAGAAAGGGACAGGAACAACAAGATAGACATCCCACCGGAAATACGGGCGAGCCGTACACAAGAAAAATCGCTGTGTTTGTTTATTCAGTTTTTGATATTACACAATAAATTCATAACAAGGGCGGATTTTAACTAATTCCCCCAATTCCCCATTTCCTCTTTCTTCTTCCTCTCTCTGCCACACATCAGTGTTGCAGCCACTGCATAACTCTGCAAAACCCCAAACCCCAACCCCCATTTTCTCTTTTTCTTTATTTGATTTCCCCAAAAACTCAATTTCTCTTTAATCCAGCCTTTGCTGTGTTGTTTCTGGGTGAATCCCTTTTTTTAGCATTAACGAAGGTGAACCCATTTCTGAAAATGTAGGAATGAGTTCTTCTTTCTCCTTCTGTTCTTGAATCTTTCTCAAAACCCCATTTCTGTTCAGGGTTTTGTTTCGCTTCTTATTTCTTCCCCTTCTACTTTTATTGGGCGATTCTGGTTTGTTTTTGGGGTTTTGTTCTAATGGGAGTTCTAATCGATCTTAATGCCACTGAAGAAGATGATGCTCCTGATTCTGCTGGCTCCTCTGTTTCTTCTTCCTCTGCTTCTGCTTTGACTTCTTCTTCCCCTTCTTCTGTTACGTCGTCGATTTGCTTGGAGCTATGGCATGCTTGTGCTGGCCCGATTGCGTCTCTGCCCAAGAAGGGGAGTTTGGTTGTGTATATTCCTCAAGGTCATTTCGAGCTGATGCATGAATTTGAAGCTACTGTGGCTTATGATCTTCCTCCACATATTCTCTGTCGTGTTATTGATGTTCAGCTTCATGTAAGGGCGGTTTTTTTGGTATTCTGGGTGTGAGTTTTGTGCATTGTTGATGATTGATTTCTTGCAATTAATGGGGTGTTATTCTCTTTTGTTTAATGGGGTTTTGGTGAAATCCCTTATTGTTTGAGAAATGTTTGTTTTGAAGCAGGCTGAGGCTGGGAGTGATGAGGTTTTTGCTCAGGTTTCGTTGTTTCCTGAAAACGATGTGAGTTTTTTTGTTTCCTGAAAAAGGTTCGATAGATTGGATTTGAAACCCCCTTAACTAGACTTTAGTACTCGGTTAAGTTGGTTGTTTCTGTAGTTTTCAGCTTTGATGAACTCTGTTGCTGTTACATAACGCAAGTGTTATGTGTTATAAGTAGTTGTTTATGAATTTTTTGTTGTGTTTGGTAATGTGCAAAAGATGTTGTTTGAGAATGCAATTGTTGTTTTACAGCAAATGAAGAACAAGATGCCTGAAGAGGTGAACAATGAGAGTGAGGAGGAGGATGTTGAAGGTGGTGAAAAGACAACAACACCCCACATGTTCTGCAAGACCCTTACTGCTTCAGATACTAGTACTCATGGAGGCTTCTCCGTCCCTCGACGTGCAGCTGAGGACTGCTTCCCACCATTGGTAATTGTTAAGCTAGAGCTTTTTATCTCTTATTTTGGTTAATCCCGTATTATTTGCTACTTTTTGTATTTTTTGTATCGTTTTCAATGTGCTTCCAATGGTTATCTCTTTCGATTATTTAACAATCATGAAACTTCTGCAGGATTACAATCAACAGAGGCCTTCTCAAGAGCTTGTTGCTAAGGATCTCCTTGGGCTAAAATGGAAGTTTAGGCACATCTATCGCGGTATGACACCTGAATCTCTGTATATGGTAGTTTACTCTTATAGGCCAATCCTTTTATTTGATTACTGGAAAATGGCTGTTTGTTTCCCTTAGTACGTGCTTCTGAGTTCTATGTCATGTCTGGTTTGAGCAGGGCAGCCTAGAAGGCATTTGCTAACCACTGGATGGAGTGCTTTTGTGAACAAAAAAAGACTTGTTTCGGGTGATGCCGTGCTTTTTCTTAGGTATTTAGGACTTAGGAGACTGGTTAAATTCTTAATTGAAAGAACAATATGCCTTGTGTATGATTAATAGATGATTTCACTTATAGGGGCAATGATGGGGAGTTAAGGCTGGGGATTCGAAGAGCTACACAGCTCAGTAGTGGTTCTTCCTTTTCTAATATTTGCAGTCAACAGCTCAACTCTAGTAGTATCATGGATGTGGTTAATGCTATATCTTCAAAAAGTTCCTTTAACGTCGACTACAATCCCAGGTAACTTATATTTAATCCATTTGATTTTATTACAAGGATCATGCTCTCCTAGTCCTCACAAATATCATCAGTATAGAGACAAAGAAGTTCTTTCATCTCAAATCCTATTCTAATGGATTTTGTCTGCCTGGTTTTTGCAGAGCTACCTCTTCACAGTTTGTCTTGCCTTTTCACAAGTTCTTGAAGAGCATTAACCATTCTTTCTCTGTTGGAATGAGGTTTAGGCTGAGTTTTGAAACCAAAGATGCTGCAGATCGAAGGTGCGCTGTTAATGGTTTGCTGCTTGATAGATAGAATATGGTATTGGAATGGTATCTTAATTATTGTTGCTTTCATACTTTTATTCACAGATACACTGGACATATAACTGGAGTTGGTGATGTGGATCCTATAAGGTGGCCAGGATCAAGATGGAGGTCCCTTATGGTATGAAACATGCACAAACTTACCTTTTACGCAGAAGAGCTCCAGTTTAAAATACATTAGACTTTCTTTTTGGAGCTGTTTAAAATTCAAATGATTGTTCTCTCCCTGTAACTGTTTTCAAAGAGTGGTTGTTTGCTTTGGCTTACTATTGAATCTCTCTAACGAAATCGGTTACTTATAGGCTGTGTATTATTAGAGTCAAAAGCATTCATGTTCTAGTATGTTATTTTTATCTAAATGGTATTATCTGCGCTTCAAAATTAATTAGCTCTATCAGAGAGGCTTAGCCTTGAATATTGTGTATGTCACTTTTTACTTAGGCCCCGTTTGATAACTATTTGATTTTTTATTTTTGTTTTTTGAAATTTAAGCTTATTCTTACTCAAATTTCCTACAACGTGCTACATCTTTCTTACAATGTATCATTTTTTTCTTAAGACAATATGTGAACACTAACCAAATTTCAAAAACAAAAACAAGCTTTTGGAAGCTATTTTTTTTGTTTCCAAATTTTGGTTTGGTTTCTTAAAATATAGATAAGATGTAGATATCCAAGTAAGAAAAAACTTGGGGTAAGGTAGTTGTAGGCTAAAATTTTATAAACCAAAAACTAAAAACAAAATAGTTATCAAACGAGATCTTAGTAACTGAAATTGTGTTATCCACATAAATAGATAAAACTCTGTATATTGCTTAAAAAGATGAATAGATGTTTGAATTAATAGGAAAAACTTTTACAAGATCTGGTGCTAGACAGCCTTTGCCCTTTTGCTTTAATGCCCTGGAAATCACTTCTTCACTTATGTGAATGTTTAGTCTATGTATTTTCATTCTGTTTGTTTGAAAGTTAATTTAGTTCTTATGAACGTGGCATTCTTGCTTGACTCATTTCAGTGCTGCATGGTCTTTCTCCTTGTTTTTCTATGGAATTTATGAAAGTGTAAAAGTTTAATTTTGTTGGTTTTATGGTAAAATATGATTTCTTTTCAGGTGAGGTGGGACAATGGTGAAACTAACAGGCATGTCCGGGTTTCTCCGTGGGAGATCGAGCCCTCTGGTTCTGTTTCTGTGTCCAGCAACTTGGTTCCACCTGGTTTGAAAAGGACCAGGATAGGGCTCTCCCCCACAACACTACAGTTTCCAGTTCCAAGTGAGAGTCAGTCATTCACACAGATATTTTAACTTACCACTGAACCTCTTAGATCTCAGTTATCATTCAATGTCCTTTCTGTTATTTTTTGCAGATGGGATTGGAGCATCAGACTTTGGGGAATCCATAAGATTCCAGAAGGTCTTGCAAGGTCAAGAAATTTTAGGTTACAATACTCCTATGGACGGTGACGAAAACACTCGTCATCCACTCGAAAAGAGGAGATTGTTTCCCGGTCTAAATGGTTCTGGGATACCTCTAATGAGAAATAGTCCGAGAAACCCGCATATCAACCATGAAACTTCCTCCCGGGGTATCGTGTTTGATGACTCCTTCCAATTCCACAAGGTCTTGCAAGGTCAAGAAATATTTCCTAGTCCACTGTATGGTAGGGCCATTGCCACCAATGAAGTCAAGGCAAGTGGTGGTTACTGTCCTGTCGACGGCGTTCGATTGTCTAGTTCTAAAGATGCATGGCCCATGGCAATGCAGTGTGAAAATTTTCTCACAGGTTCATCCATTCCTTCTGCACAAGTCTCATCACCATCTTCTGTATTCATGTTTCAGCAGTCAATGGTTCCTGTTCAAAGCTTTAATTCCCATAACCGTGGCAATTTCTCAGAACAGAGGATTATGAACAAACGTACATCCCAGAATTCTGGAGCAGCATTTATGACTGACCATAGCTCGAATACTGAAGCCCCACAAGGCATACATCCCACTTCATCGAGCGAACAGAATCCGCTCGGCCTATCACATCCTTCTACAACAACACCAGTGTTTACAGGCAGTAAAGATCTGACTTCAACTTGCAAAGCTGACTGTAGATTGTTTGGTTTTTCATTAACAGAGGCTTCTCCAGCAACAACTCCAATTAATGTAGGAACAACTAATATTGGAGTACAATGTCCTTTGAATTTGAAGCCTCCATTGATGAGCAAGGTGGTCGGAGGCAACTGTACCAAAGTAAGCAACTAATCTATCCGCGCCCTTGAAGCGATATATTTTTCGTAAACATAATTGATTATTGAATCTTCAACGACGCTTCTAAAAAAGCTTGTCACAGGCTGATAAATCTGATCTAAATTGTGATGCAGGGGGCTCTCCAGTATCATTTTGCAAATTACAATAGCTACTACTGAATGGGACGACTTATTTGGGGGAAACAAATGAAGAATGCAGCCTAGTTTTGTTGTTTTGCTGATTCTATTCGAGTTATCAAACAAATTGAACATTTGGTGTTTGTGTTGACTATGATGATACCTGGTTGTTGTTGATCTTGTATCACAGATTATATAACTCTCCTGTATTTGTTTAGAATGAATGTTTAAAAACTTTGTCAGTTTGAAAATTCATGATAAACATCCATACTTGTTGGATGCACTGCTGCTGTCATGAGGTGTATTTCATCAAACTTGGCTATTGACTTTGTTAGTTAATGCTTTTTTGAAACCGAAAAATCAAAGCTTCGCTCCACAATATTCGGAGTAACTATGTCCGTCTCTAGGCCATACATCGGGAGACATCAAAGGAACGGAGACAAGGGAGGTGTCTACGAATTAATATCACATGAGAGTCTCGAACGTGAGACCTTTAGGAGAGTACACCTTTAAAACCTGAGCTTTCGACCATCGTGCCACACCTTAGAACAAAATTGAGTATTGATTGGTTTGACTTAAGGAGTCCCGTGCTTGTTGACTGTTATTTAAAGTAGACACTCCGTACCCATTTCTAACGCCGGATTCATATTGCTACCTTCCACTTTTGAGTATTGAAGAAGCCTCCATCCACCCCCATTGCTTCTTTCCTCTCCTTGACATCATAAATTTCTCCCCCATCCTTTTCTCATTAATATATGTATATATATAAAAATCTTCTCTGTGAATTAAAACCAAGACTTATCTCTTAATTGTTCTTCGTGTGTGTTTGGTAATTAGAGTTGAGAGAGAAGAGCAATGGATAGTGTAAGCCGCTCTCTGGAACGAACCCCGACGTGGGCAGTTGCCACAGTTTGTTTCTTTTTGATTCTCATTTCCATTTTCACCGAGTTTTTCCTTCACTTCCTTATCAAACGGGTATTCATTTTAATTCTTACAATCAAATTATTATAAAACACACAAATTTCTCTAAATCTTTTTTGGTTTGCAGTTTCTAAGCGTGAAGAGAAGGAAATCTCTGAGGCAGGCTTTCGATTATATGAAATCAGGTCAGAATTATAAATAATTACACCAAAATAAACCAATTGGAAATATATTGGTTGATTTTGTGTTCGTTTGTTTGTTTGTTTAGAATTGATGCTTTTGGGATTTGTGGTGCTGTTATTGACGGTGACCGAGAAGCGAATTGCTAACATTTGCATCCCAAGAACTATGACTCATACCTTTCTGCCCTGCCATACTATCAACAATTCAACTTATTTTGTGGAAGAACCCAATTGTGATTCACAGGTACTTCAATTTCAATTTCAATTATATATATATGATATGATATGATTAATTGGTTGATTTTTTTTTTTTTTATTTAGGCCAAAGTTTCGTTGCTGTCTAGAGACGGTGCAAAGCAGGTTAAGTATTTGATCATTTTCTTAGCCTTTGTTCACATCTTCTCCAGTGTTCTCACCTATACTCTAGGAATGGCCAAGGTAACTACATATTTTCCTCATTACTTTTTTTTTTTTTTTTTTTTTAATGGGACGTTCATTTTTGCTCTCCCTTTTCATTAAATAGAAAAAAAAAAAAAAAAAAAAAAAAAAAAAAAAAAAAACTATATGTATTTTTAATTCAGCAAAACCAAAAATTCCACTTATTTTGTGGAACAAACCAATTGTCAAACCAGAAGTTCCATTTCAAAAATCCGTATTCAACCATAGAATTCTATTTTAATTTTCGAAAAAGAAATATTAGGTGAACTTTGTAACAAATTTTAGTCTCTATTTTAATTTCAGTATCATAGTTTTTAACTTAAACTGGATTAAAGTTATTATTTTTAGTCTTAGATAGATTTTCAATAGAAAAGTCGTCGATAAATATGTTATTATTTTAGCATGAAATCAAGTAATTTTTTTTTAAAGACTGTAGAACTATATTTTTTGTTATATAATTTGTGAGTTTTGAAAGATTTGTTCATTTTTGTAATCGAAGTTCAAAATTAATAATTCAATTTTTTTGTTAAAACTTGATCATTATAACTGTCTAGAAATTAATTTCATACTATTTTTTTTATATCAAAATGTTGTAGTGATATGTGAGTGAGAATAATCAATGTGGATGTAAGTTGGCTTGAACTCTACCATATATAAAATAAGTTCAGAAAATTGCACCTTGGTTGGAAATTAATGTCTTTTGCGAAGTTCATGAATAGATACTATTTTTTTTTTTGTAAGTTTTTTTTTTTAATTATAACAATTGAGAGTGGGAGAATTCGAACCCATGACCTATTGGTGGTCGTTGAGCAACTAGTCTTGTTGACAATAATATTTGAGATTTGAAGCCTTACCTAATTATTATTTGATACCAGACTTTACATAATAACTACTCCTTTTGGCCGTTTTTGTAACATTATGGTCTTGGTCATTTTTCTTTTGTTTGAGTGTTTTTTTTTTTTTTTTTTTGAGTAATCATTATTTTAAGAGTTCCAACAAGCTTTTCTATGTTTTAGCGTATTCAACCATGTCATTTTAGTTAATGATTTTTTTTTTTTTAGTACATATATTGGGAGGATAAATACCGATTTCCGGACTCAAACTGTGACCGTAGAGTTGATATAGATTAACACCAATCAAGATAATCAACTGCACCACCGACCCATTTGATAGATAATGACATTTTCTTAGTATACGTTTATATAGCATGGGCCTTGGTAACTTAGTAAAAAATTAGATGAAATTCGATTGACTAAAGAAGAATTTGTCTTGGATACGTTTTTCGATGGTTAATAATAATCTCCATCATAGAAATGGATATACTTAAATAATATTCTAAACATAAAATAATTAAATTGAATAAAAAATATTTAAGGGACTAAAAACTTATAATTAAAACAAAAATTGAAAGATGAGATGGATAATTAAGAGAGAAAAGAAGGAAAGACAGGGATATTTCGTTAGGCATTTAAGATGAAGAAAAAGAGAGCATTGAAAGTTGATGATGATTAGAAAATTACGCGTAGGGGTAATGAACTAAAATTCAATTTCTTTGGAAGACTTTCGAGATTCATGGATAAGACTTTCATTAACCTTAATAAACTTCTGCCTTAAAATATCAATTTCAATTGATTTTTCAACAAATTTAAATACAATTTATTTCATTTCATACCCAATATTGCAAATGAGTTTGTGTATGATAATAATCAATAACTTCCATTATTGTAATCTTGCTTAATTAGTAACGTTGATGTGTTTGTAGATGAGGCGATGGCAGTCTTGGGAAGCAAAAACCAGAACGTTGGAGTATAAATTTACTACCGGTAAGCCTAATGGTTATTGAGATATAGGGGTGTTCATCAAATGGTCGATATCAATTTTTGGTGGATTTTCATTTAATTTATAAAAAAAACATATTTATCATACAATTTTTAATGAAATTTTGAAAACTAATTTTAAAAAATTGAACATTCTAAAATTTTTTGGAAAGATATTTCAATTTAAATTAATCTCGCAAAATATTAAATATTATATAAATACATTTTTTTTTTCTAAATAACCAACTTAACCAGCCAATTTTTAGTTAAATATTTTTCTAACAAACATATACTTGAAAACCAACAGACTGCCCTTTATTCGATCTGTTTGGATCGATCAATTTGGTTTTCAAGAAATGTATGTTGACCTATAGATTGTAAGTTAATACTTTTTTTAAAAAAACATTTTGTAAGTTAATACTTAAATAAACGACTGCAATACAATTAATGGGAGGGCAATAATTATAAAATTCAACTGGAAAATTAGAGAAATTTAAGAGCTGGACCACCTCCATTGATTATTGTTTTTTTTTTTTTCTGGTCGTGTTGGACAAAAATCATTTAATTAGATCCAAGAAGATTTCAATTTGCTCGTCAAACATCGTTTGGAAAGAGGCATCTGAAATTCTGGAGCGATCATCACATTCTTCGATGGCCGGTACCCTTTCTTTAAAATGAATTATTTTGTAATATTATAGTAATTTAGACATTAAGTTGATCATATGTTTGGTCTTTTTTTTTTTATATAATTTGGATTTAGGGCTGTTTTCTTCGACAATTTTATGAATCTGTCAACGCAGCCGATTATCTCACTCTTAGACACGGTTTCATAGCGGTAATTTCTTCTGTTTATTTTCTTAAGCAAACTTGAAATCTAAGTTTATGAAATAATGTTTGATTAAAATTTTATATTGAATGAAGCATTTGAATCTCAAATATATGAGAATTGATGACATGGTCATCACACATTATCTATTGTCACAGGCCCATCTTGCAGAAGGAAGCAGCTTTGACTTTCAAAAGTATATAACAAGGGCCCTAGATAATGATTTCAGTGTGGTGGTGGGAATCAGGTGATCACATTTTGATTATTCAACCCAAAGCCTTTAAATAAACCTTATTTTCACTCATACTAACTAGTTTATAAGAATAGTTAAAAGGTAGTTTGAGCATTGTTCAATTGGTAAAATATTATATATCTATCTTCGGACGCTTGAGATAAAGAGAATAATAATGATTATAGAGACAATGGAAAATATTATTATTTACATTTGAGATAGAAAGAAATAATTATGGAGGGATTTTGACTTATATTTGGGCTATGATAAATTATTATGGAAGGAACCGTAACCAGTGTTTGGGATGCATAAAATAATTATGAGGAACAAAATAGTGCATATGAGAGAAACGAAGCGTGGTTACGCAGAATGAAAAGTGATTAAGGGAGGAATGACATTATGAGAGAAATGAATAATGATTATGAGAAGATAAATAGTGATTACGAGGGAATGATTGTCGATCATAAGCATTCTCATTCCCTTTGTCATTAACACTTTTTGATGTTGTTGCCCTCACCCCTACCTATTGATAATGACCAAAACAAAAATCACATGGGAGCAGTCAAAATCCTCAAGCAACTCTAGTGAATGCCTTTTACCTTTTATGTGAATCCTTGAAATACTAACTTCTAAGAGTGTTTTTGCAGTTGGTGGGTTTGGATCTTTTCTGTTATCTTCATATTCTTCAGTGCACATGGTAACAGTCAAAACCCTCTTTTTACTCGCTTCCAAACAAAGAAGTTAAAAAACTTAACATGGCAACATTCATTTCATTCAATTTGATGCAGAATTTCACAGCTATCTATGGCTTCCCTTTATTCCATTATTAGTAAGAAAACATGCAACTTTCTTATACCTTTTATAAGCTTTAATGTTTTTGTGTAATAATACTAATCTTCTTTTAAATGTACTTTTTAGATGCTTTTATTAGTTGGGACAAAGCTACAAGGAATCATGACAGAGATGTGTTTGGACAGCCATGAAAAGTCCAATGTCGTACGAGGAACTGTGCTTGTTAGGCCCAGTGACCATTATTTTTGGTTGGGTCGGCCCAAGTTGCTTCTGTATTTCATTCACTTCATTTGCTTCCAGGCAACTATTAATTACATGATCTACTTATTTAGGCCTGTATAATTTTTTCCAAGCTAGAATTTAAGTTGAGAAATTGTTTTGTTTTCTTTGCAGAATTCTTTTCAATTGGCGTTCTTTTCATGGGCTTGGGTAAGTATTAATTAGAGTTTAAATTTCTGAAAGGTTATTGTAATTTGTAGTTGTGGGATCAAAGCTAATTAATTTAGAGTGTGGAATTTACAGATGAAATTTGGGCTGAGATCTTGCTTTCAAAGAGATATTGCAGATTTGGTAATAGGAGTTGGGGTTGGTGTGATAGTGCAGTTCATTTGTGGCTATGTTACTCTGCCTCTCTATGCATTGGTTGCTCAGGCAAGTACTAAATTCCTATGCTTTCAATATCAATGGTTACACTTTGACTTCGAGAAACATCACACGTTGAAACGATGTATTACTCTACTCATTGTCGATTAATTTTGAGATGAAATCTTATCAAAGCTTACTAAACTCATTTATAATGGATTGACTTAATGGACATGAGGAGCTTAAATGACCAAAATGGTATAGGTTCAATCCATAATGATCATCTATCTAACAATTAATATTCTATCAATTTTTATGACAAGTAAATATTATAAGGTCAAACAGTTTGTGTTGTGAGAATTGTTGGGATAAACGTAATGTTGCCCACAAACTCAATGATACATAAAATAAAATAAAAATAAATAAATAACAAAACCAAACAAGTATTTTGTCCAAACAAATGAAATTGAGATTCGATCCAAGAATGATCAAATTTGGAGTTTTGTTTTTCTTTTCTTTCTTTTTTTAATAGAAATTACCTCTCAAATTTTGGTCTCTAAATTAAGTTTTCTAATTCATCCTATCTATTAATAAAGATTTATGAGATCTCATTATCTTTACCATTTATAATTCTACCATATCAATTTTATTTGCTAGAGTTATATGCAAATGTTAGATAAATTGCACAAACAAGCAAAAGTAGAGTGATAAATTGTTGCTAATAAATCTTATAATGTTAAAGATGGGGAGTTCAATGAAGAAAACAGTGTTCACAGAGGCAGTGGTGGAAGGTCTAAAGAAATGGAAAGGGAGAGCAAAGAAAAGGGTGGCTGGAAGAGGACGAAGAGGCCGCCATGGCCTCGACTTCAGCCTGTCGCCACCGCAAACATTCGTCGATGCCGGCGTTGACTCGCAGCCATCTTTCAGAATCGAAACGGCGATTGAATCTGGTGGCTTACAAGGGGCGGGTGGACATAAAGAAAAAGAAACAATTAGTTCGGCTGCTGCTTCTGTTAGTGGCGATGATGATAAATTAAAAGGCAAACGACCAGTTGATGATCATGATGAGGTGAGCTCATTTGATGGCTTTGACTGGGCTGCTAAAATTCATCGTAATTTCTCACGACATGCTGTGTAACCACGTGCTTATTTATATCAAACTTTAATAATAGGATTTAGGAATGATTAACTGTTAAATAAGTAGTCTATTAAGTACTTATTGAATTCAACAATATGTGTAATATTGTTGGGACTCAAATTTGTAATCTCTTGATTATTAGATTGACAGTTTGCTTTGGTTGTATGTATTGTATCATATATATTTATACATTCTATAAATATTAGGAATAAAATTACATCCTTTTGCATGGGTCCATCTTAATTGAATATAAAATTTGGAAGTAATTAATTATTTGTAGGGTTGTAGCCTACTATTTCTGGTCGGCTCAACTAGTTTCTTTAATTTACGTCTAGTCAATCAATTGTGGTGGCCGATCACAAAATTTCTTAAGCGCTCGATCATTTAGTTTTCAATAAACATATATACATATTTTTTAGATTAAAGAGTAGATATTCGAACACGTAAATATATATACACGCTTAAATTAGAATATCCTTCAAAGTATTTCGGTACCACGTTCTATGGACGGGCCATTGGTGCGCTCGATATAGGGATACTTTGTAATTGGAGAGAAATGCATAAGGATACTTTGTTTCTATTTATTTTTTAGCACAAATAAAAATTAGGGACTCAAATGGTAGATCTTATATTTATTAATACATTAAAATATATGCTAACTTTTATATTTTATTTCTATTTCTACTTGGTCTTTGATCCTAATGAATTTTCAATTGATTCATCACAATTCAATATCATTTTTTAAAGTGGAATTTTAATTTTATATATAAATCTTTTTTTTTTAAATCGGAAACACAGATTTAGTTTGTCAATCAGAGAAGTTTCTATTGAATTGGTAAGTTGTCCTTTTTTCGATGGTTTGAATAATTGGATTACTTACCATTGAAAAAAAAAATTGGATTTTTTTGTAACTTCTTAAAAAAAGATCGTGGACTTTGCCGAAATTATCATTCCATTAATTTACTTTTTGCACTTAATTTATTGTTAATGTAGGAGAATGTAAATAGATAAATGAGAAATATAATTTAGAAACGCAATGAAAAACGCCAACTACACAATGACGCGTGGATTTGGAAGAATAAAAGGGAGCTAGTTCGAATTGTTTGATGTCTTTTTCTCCCAATCGCTTCATGTTTGGTTAGGAAGGAATGGATTAATGTTTGATAGGAAGGAAAAAGAAGTGATAATAAATTTATATTTGTTGGGAAAAAAAGATAAGATAAATGATCCAATTTAAAAAAAGAAAAATATTAATATTTTTAATATAACAATTTATCATTAAATATAATAATAATAATATCATTTTGAATTTTATTTTATTTTCTTTAATATTTAAATAAAATTAAAAAAATTAGTTTTTTTTTATTATTTAAAATACACATCATAAACTTGGTATTTTGAAATTCATTTAATACCTGGTCATTGATAATTTTAATAAAAATTTTATTTTAGAAATAAAATTCAAATACATAAATATTCATTTATCAATATTGTTTTGAAATTCATTTTATTTATTATTTAAAAAATAATAATAATAATTATGTGCATTTTGATTACTACAATTACAAAATAAAAAAAAGAACGAAATTCACATGTATGTATTTATTAGAATTAATTCAAGATAAATTACAATAAAATAAAATAAAAAAACTTATTTAATTTAGATGAATTGTATATTGTCAAACATTTCATTTATATATAAGTATATATTTAGATTTTTTTCAATGTATGTATTTATAAAATTTTGAT
>JBBMKA010000026.1:1901079-1911430 GCA_037833695.1 Sechiopsis laciniata
TATATTGTCAAACATTTCATTTATATATAAGTATATATTTAGATTTTTTTCAATGTATGTATTTATAAAATTTTGATAAATTATGAAGTGAATATTTATCATATATATTTTATATAATAAATTTCAAATACATAATAATTGCTAATAGTTTTTAAAGAACATAATAATAAAAACAATAATAATAATAGTAATAAATAATAATAATAAAACTATGATATATATATATATATACATACACGCATTTTAAAAGAAATAAATACTAATATGAGAAATAAGTTAAGATGATAAAGTTGTTATTAAAATTGTAACTAATTTGATATAATCTATGAGAGAGTAAATTCAAATCTTATTTTTGATTAATAATATACACAATTAATAAATAAATTTTTTAATTGAATAAAATGAACTTTTTTAATTGATTTTTATTTCATTCATTTTTTAAATTAAATTTAAAATTAAAACATAAAACAATTAATATGATCAAATAGTTTTGAGTTGCTCATTATTATCAACTTTAGTTACTGAATTAAGAGAGTTTTTAGTTTAAATCTTAATTTGGACAATTTATTTTTAAATGTAACATTACAAAAAAAATTAAAAACACAAAGAAAAGTAAAGAAAAACTATTTAAAATATATATAAAATAAAATAAAATAAATTGAAAATAAAATAAAACTAAAACAAACTTACCGTAAATTAAAGAATGAGTTTGTAAAAAGAATTAAAAAAATAAATAACAAAACTGAAATGATACTTAAAAAAAAAATAAAAAAAATCAACGCGCATGGGCTCCACGCGCTGGAATAACTACATCTACTTAAATCCTTGACCCAAACAATGGGAAGGGATATAACCCTTCCCTTCCCTTCCCATGTCGGCTGGCCAAACTGGCCCTAAGATTCACAAGTTTTTGGTTTTTTAGTTCAATAAAAATTTTGATGAAGAAGGGATTTGAACACTAAATTTCTTGATTCGTAGATAACAATATCAACCATATTTTTAATAGATTTTAACAGTCAGACTTCACTAAGTGATTGAAGTGAAATTAGGGATTCCAATAAGTATAATTAATTGACTTAAGTCAATAAACTTGTGACTTTACTATGTAATTTTCAATTAATGATATTGATTGAATTCAATTTCAATATAAAAATTATTATGTGTAATTTAATAGGTCTTAATATTATGGGTTCAACTCATGATAGTTGACTATTCTAAAAATTAATTTTATGTAAATTTTTTTATCATCCAAATAATATAAAGTCAAGCAATATATTTAATATTTAATTGAAGTGCATATAATTTGACTCAAACACATATATATATATATATTAGAGTTAAAAAGTTGTCACTAATTATGTAAGGTAGTTATTTGCTTAATTTCTTTAATACTTTTTTTAATCGTAGTTGAATTGCAAATGTCTCTAAATTATGCGTAGTAAGTGAATTAAATTACAGAGAAATTGTATTAAATGGTGGAAGTAATTTAAATTCATAATTATATGTAGTAAGTGAATTGAATTATGGAGAAATTATATTAAGTGTGGAAGTAATTTAAATCCATAATTTTGTCGCTCCGTTGGTGTCTATATTGGCGAAAAATTTCAGTTGACTAAAAAAAAAATAGTGATTTAATTCCTTTTCTTTCTTTAAGGGAAAAAAGGAATCAACATTAGTGGTGTTTGAGGCAACGTTTTGAAAAATGTGATTCGTGAGAAAATTAAGAAGGGTAATTAAACGCGTGGCGAGCAACAAAAGTTGACTCGCGTGATGAGGGAAATTGGATGCGGGCCCTCTCCGTATTGAGTCTATTGACTGCTACGAGTTAAACAAGGGTGGCCTAATTATAAAAAAAATAAATAAAAAATAATAATCATAAAAAATAATTTAAAATTTTAAAAATTTATGAATAACAAAATTTTTTTAAAAATTTATGTCTTAAGCGGATTTAGTAAAAATAAGAAAAAATTTATAAGTTTAATCATTTTTTTTAAAAAAGAATATACGTTTGATAATTTAATTAAGGTTAAAATATCATTTTGGTCCCTCAACTATCATCTTTGTTCTATTTTGGTCTCTAAATTTTCAAAAGTCCAATTTTAGTCCCTCAACTATCATTTTTATTCCATTTTAGTCCATAAACTTTCAAAAGTTCAATTTTGGTCTCTCAACTTTGACAAAAGCTTAAAAATAGTCCTTGAAGTTAAAAAAAAAGTTAACCATGGTTACAAATTTGATGAGTTAGCAACAAAATAATAATAAAAAAATCTATATACTCAAGAGTCATCTTCTACCTCATCTATCATTCTTTATCGTTCATTCCCCATCTCATTTTCTATACACTAAAATATTACAAGAATTTTAAAAATTCATAATCTGTAATTGATTCCTATGTATCTCATATTATGCAAAGAACTATAATAACTAAAAACACCAAATCACAAAGTTAAGTATATAAAAAATATTTTTAGGTTAGTGGCTATATATTTAATTGTAGGGCAATGAGTGAGTTGGTGAGCAATTATGTTTTAGTTTATTAATTAATCGAACCAAGTAGGCAATGACTATTTTTGAGGTTGTTTATAAACAAGAACATTAATAGATTTATTTGGGAATGTAAAAGGAAGATAATGGCCAGTTCTTCAAGATTTTCACCATTCATCTTCAAAGTGTTGGAATCTGTAATCAACACCAACCCAAATGCTTTTTTCCCTGGCCTAATGGCTTTGGGGCTTCAAAATGTAAATAATTACAATAATTTTTGAAAGTGGGAGGGAAGGAAGGGTAAAGAAAAATCTGAGAAATTATTTAGTGGGTAGAAAATGAGATGAGGGAAGGAAGGGTAAATAAGGAGAGATGAGGTAGAAGATGACTCTTGAGTATATGGATTTTTTTATTATTATTTTGTTGCCAACTCATCAAATTTATAACCACGGTTAATTTTTTTTTTTTTAACTTCAAGGACTATTTTTAAGCTTTTGTCAAAGTTAAGGGACCAAAATTGAAATTTTGAAAGTCTAGGGACTAAAATAGAACAAAAATGATAGTTGAGGGACTAAAATTGAACTTTTAAAAATCTAGGAACCAAAATAAAACAAATGTGATAGTTGACAAACCAAAATAGTATTTTAACCTTTAATCAATATAATAAATAATCATCAAGTTTT
This sequence comes from Sechiopsis laciniata, assembly GCA_037833695.1. Classification (NCBI taxonomy): domain Eukaryota; kingdom Viridiplantae; phylum Streptophyta; class Magnoliopsida; order Cucurbitales; family Cucurbitaceae; genus Sechiopsis; species Sechiopsis laciniata. The sequence continues at coordinate 1,904,247 of JBBMKA010000026.1, forward strand.
TTTTTTTTTGAAACCAATAATCATCAATTAATACATATAATCTTTAATAAGTGTGAGAAACAGTATTCAAATATTAAAAAAAAACTATATTTAAGATATATTATAATTTATCTAAACAAAATATATTATAATTATTTTTTAAATTTGATTAATTTTATAGATCTTTCTAAAAAATAATATTATATTAGATAGATTCTTTTCACAAAATAATTACGAATGTAACAAATTTGAAAATATTTATATTTATGATTATTAATACATTTTAATAATGTATTTTAAATACACACCAATACACTATTTATGTATTATGAATGAGTATTATTATTTTTCTAAAAAAACACTTGTATCTATTGTGTAGTATTAATAATATCAATGTTTATGATTACTAATTTTTTTAAAAAGTTGACTAATCTTCTAAGTTCGTCTTATAAAAAAGTTGTGAGCAAATCTCAAACAAATTAATCATATAGAGGGTGTTTGTTGGTAAAGATGTCTACGAGGTGGGATAGGAATGACTTTACCGTCCTCATTCCTTCACTCTTTTTAATTCCTATCCATGCAAAATTCACAGTTAAATTTCAGCGGGATACAAGAGGGGATTCCCCATGAAAAATTGACAGGGATTGGGTACATCGCGAAAAATTATTTCTCATGTAATTTTTTTCAAATCTCAATTCAATCATCTTTTTTTCGATAAATTGTCAAAAAGTTCACATTTAATCCTTATTAAAACAATATTTAACTTTTAATGATAAATATTAATAATTTTTAAGGAAATATTCCTACTCTTATTATATATATATATTAAAAATAAAATAAAATAAACATAAAATACAAACGAGGCTGGGAAAGGAGCAACGGGGATGAGGAATACATTTTCCGTCCCCATACCCATTAAGCTCGCAAAGAGTTTTTTGTCCCACTCACTTCCCTATTTTCCATCTAAATAGGATTCACTGTTCCTAACGGGGTCTCCACGGAACTGCGACATAGTGGGAGAAAATGGACATCTCTATTTGTTTGTCATATTTAAGGAGATTTATATTGAAGATTTATAGATTTTTTTACGAAAAATTACATCTTAACGAGTTTTTGTAATTATTCAAAATAACTATTCATTTTTATTACTAAAAATAATTTTCATTTTTAATCATTAATTTATAACAACTCAAAATAACTCTTCATTTTCAACAACTTATTTTCTAATCATTTAAAATAATTTATTTTTAACTGTTCATTTTTAATGATTCAAAATTACTATTTATTTTAAATATATTGAAATTAAACCCCGGTCAAAACCTAATGAAACGCCTACAAAAATTTGACAGAAAAACCTCATACCGAATTTGACAGAAAAATTTGACGGAAAACTATTAAACGGTTTGGCTGTATCTGTAGGTATGTCATGAATGATGTAAGCAGTATTTTTCCATAATAATAATAAAAAAAATTAACAACATATTGAATTTGGCTATTTAAATATGTTATGTACGAACGGTACGTATACCACAAGTTGCTTATGAAATTAAATTTAAACTCAAGTGGACGCATATGATATCTGCCGCTGTGGATTTATAAAATTTTGGCCATTTTGATCAATTCGTATATGTTTTTAAAATTTTTAGTTTTTAGCTTCTTTTTTTTTTATAATTTTTTATTTTTTTTAGTTAGAGATAATTTGGGTATTGTATAATTTATAAGGTAGTTATAAATATTAATTATTCCGGCCTTCTAACATTACAAATATTATATATAATTTAAAAATTAAATAATTATCAAGTAAGTTTAAAATTGTCACCGAAAACATGTTAAAATAATAAGTGAGATTAAATCAACTCCTCTGAAAATGATAACGGGTATTTTGATGTATTGAGTTTTAATAGGTAACGTTTAAGTTATAGCTGTAGAAGTTAAATTCTTGTGGAATATATTTTTTTTGAAAAAAAGATTCTAAAATTGTGTGTTTTTATTTTGAGAAATAATTGCATGCTGCATGCCTACAGTCTATGTAGCAAAATCTGGACAATTTATTTTATTTTTAATTTAAAAAAATAATATTTTAAAAGATAAAAATTAAATAGAGTGGTCCAAATTTTACCACGTGGACGGTAGCATGCTGACAGCATGCAATTATTTCTCTTTTATTTTTAAGTTGATAAAGATAAAGACCTTGTTACGGAAGAAAGAAAGAAATGTGGAAAATTTTGAATTATCCAGCCGAAAGAAAAAGGCATAGAAAAGCTAGCTGAGTTGCGTGAGCCACGACTCTAAACTCAAAATTACAATAAACACCGCATAAATATACTTAACTTAAGACTTAAAAACAATTAGCCCTTTAATCACAAAAAGATCATTCTGCCACGTAAGATTTCCACGTATACCCACGTCATTCAACTACCCTTTCGTGTCATGTCGATCACCCAATATCATCATATCTCAGCCAACCAAACCAAACCAAACCTAAAAACCCCACATTAATTCATCCCCTAATTTGTTCTCAAAAAAAAAAAAAAAAAAATCATTCCCTAATTTCCCCAATTACATCATAATTCAATCACGTCACCGTCGCTAATAAAAATAAGATCTTTTATTTTTATTTCGGTCAGTTCCAATATCTTCAATAGAATTGTATACATGTCAACTTGATTCAGACTCTTTCTAATGTCTAAATCTACATATCAAATTGTAGAGACTTGATGGCTTGCTTTGTATGCTAATCATGATTAGTGGTACCAAATTAACAGCTAATACACAGAGGAGAAGAAAAGTAATAGAATAAAGACATTTTCTAAAGTTGTAATACTTTGGATGGATCAAATACCCGCCTTTATAAACTGATGTCCGTTTAGATGAGATGCACACCTACTTTAGAATTTAAAGTATTTCGATGTTCTGATACTATATTAAAGAATATGAAGTTTTACTTAGAAATTAATTGGCAATAATAAAAGTATTTTATATCTTTTATAAACATGTAGAAAAAATCTTACTTTTTGAATGTGGGAAAATTGCCACAAAATCAAGTTAAAAAATAATTTTATTTTCCAAACTTTCGAATATTTAACTTACCTATATATTTTAAAAAACATAAAATTGCCGTTTCTAAAAAAATAAAATAAAATTGGTGCTTATAGTTATTGTTTTTGTTAATTTTTTTAAAAATGCTTATTTCTCTAAAGTTTCTGTGTGACCCAGTAAGCTATGATGCAATTAATGGTCAGCTACAGTTTGTGTTACGTCCTAGATTGCGTTACCCGTGTTGACGCTTAACTTTTTCACAGCCCAATTGGTAATTGCCCAATATAAATAAACCCCACATTCCCCAAAATTATTATGCCATTATCTCACATTATTCCTCTCTCTCAATTCGACTTTTTTTTTCTTTACCAAATTTGCGCATTATGCAACAAGCAATTCCGTACAGAGCGTGGGCTCCGGCCGCCGTGGCCTCCGCCGCCGGGGCGGTCGTGAGCGTCGAAAAATTGGTATCGAAGAACGCCGTGGTGGTTCTGGCGAGGCGTGGGTGCTGTATGAGCCACGTCTTGAAATTGCTGTTGTTGGGCCACGGCGCGAACCCGGCCGTGTTCGCCGTCGGCGAGGAGGAGGAAGTTGAAGTTTCCGGCGAGATTCGGAAATTCGCCGCCGGCGATGAAGATGGGGGCGACGGAATTGTGCAGTTTCCGGTGGTGTTTGTCGGCGGGAAGATGTTTGGTGGATTGGAAAAGGTGATGGCGGCTCATATTTCCGGCGAATTAGTGCCGGCGTTAAAAGATGCCGGTGCTTTGTGGCTTTAAATTAAATTAATCCCCCGAGGGAAATTCAATTTTTAAATAATGTAAATTATATTGTTTGATTATTGAATTCTCTATGTGATCATTTAATTTGGCATACTAATTTAATGACATTAGTTACTATTTCGAATTTCAAATGTTTGTTAAATTAATAAAAATAAGAAGAGACTGATTTCGGATCTCACTGGAGTTTTTGTATTTGAATTTGCTCTTTGAAATTTGTTGCCACGAACTAGGTAGCCCCAAGGACACTCAAGATCTTGTAAAAATTTATATTTTCACAATTATTATGATTCCATGAAACTATTTTACTAAATATCTATATTTGTTATTAAGTGTATCTGCTTCATTCTTAAAATTGATTATCGAATAGGCCAGTAGCGCGATTGGTTATTTGATTTGGTATTAATCTATTTCCACTCCACAGTTACAAGTTTAATTCCTAAAATTTGTATCTGTAATCCTCCTCCCAAACTTATACTAAAAAAAACTTTGTTGCAGTGACATTCCAACTCCAATCCGGTTTTCCAAGTCAAAAAAAAGAAAAAAACTTCAATCTCATTTTAAATATTGAATTCGACATCTGCGTTGGATTCCGACCATTTTAAGTTGCCGTCCTTTTGTTTAATATTTAACTTTTTTTTTAATGAAATGGTTCAAATTTTAATTTTAGAAAAAAAAAATGTATGTATTCTTTTATAAATACTCATCATTATTTGGTAGAATAAATATTCAGTCTAAAAAAATAGTATAAATATTCAATAATATTAATATTATAAGGGTGTTTTTTTTAAAGTAAATAATTATTTTTCAATCTCATTATCAAATTTTACATTAAATTTTATTAAACTCTACATCAAATTTATTATTCAACCACTATTAACCTCAATCATCAAACAAGTGGTTGATTACTCCACTACTATTAACCTCAATCCTCAAACGATATATATTAAATAAACAAAAAAGCAAATGGCCAGCCTAGCATTATGACCAGCCTAGCATTACGAATGGGTCGATGACACGATTGTTTATCTGGTTTGGTGTTAATTCATTTCCACTCCACAGTCATGGGTTCTATCTTTAGAATCGGTATTTGTAATTTCCCTTCTCCCAACTTATATTTTAAAAAAAAAAAAAAAAACCTTAAGTTAATCCTAATTTTTGTAAGGTTAGTGTTATGTTAAAGTAGGTTAGACTTATTTCTCAAAAAAAAAAAAAAGTAGGTTAGACTTAAAGTTATTATTAAGGTTAGTTTAAGTTATTTTTAAGGTTATATTAGATTATGTTAGAGTTAAATTAATGTATATTTATGGGTTAGATTAAGTTTGGTTTAGTTTTATATGAGGTTAAATTTTAAGTTAGGATTAAATTTGTTTAAATTTTATATAATGTTCGATTAAAGTTCAATTATGTTAGTTATATTTAAGTTAGATTAAAATAGATTAATGTTGGCTTAGGTTAGTTCTAATTATATTTAATGTTAAATTAGGTGGTGTGTGGTGGTCGTCGTCCTTTTTCCATTTATTCTTTTGGAAGACTGAGCGATGGGCTGGCTTCCGTCTCTTCTTTCCCTTTTTCGTTTGTTTGATTTGCGGACATTCAAGGAAAGAGAAAGAGTTGCTCCAAGTCCTTAAGGGTTTCCTTGGTCGACTCACCGACATTTGATTTAAATTCGTTAAGAATACTCTCGTACTATTAGAGGTTCATAATTAACATTTGTGTTAGAGAAATAGTTTTATTATTTAATACCGTAACACATAAAATAATAGAAATATATAAGTTATAAATTCTACCATACCTTACACTCTACTGACCATAACTACATTCTTCTAAACATAACCCATACTATGATAGTCTGTTGCAATTTTTGCTATCTTTTAAATGAAAGTTTTTGGTCAAATTGGACATTTTATCTCATGATGGTAAATGGTAATAAATGACCACTTTTGTAAAAAATATTAAGAGAATGTCTATAAATATTTAGACTTAAAATGAATGCCTATTTTTTAAAATATGTATGAGACATAAACAAAACCATGATAATGCCCCTCACTTTATTTATGTAGTTACGTATGAAATATTTAAAAAACAAATTCTACCACCCACTAAATAAGGAGGAAATAAATCATATAACGATATAACAATCAAAATCTAAATTATGGGGCGTTTATATAATGTAAATTTTAGATATATATTATACCAAATCCTATATTATGTAATTATGTTTTTTTTTTTGGATATTATTAGATATTATTCAGTTACACTAGGTTGTATAAATATTCATTTGATGAGTGAAAAAATTCGATTAATTTTTCTCCGGCACCATTAGTTGGATTTCCTCTAATTCGTTCTTTTCTTCCCCCTTCTTATCGAGATCTACATGCAGAATTTATTTTTTAAGCTTTTTACAGCAATCCAAAAATCAAATTTCCCATCAATTTGCTTCATGCCCACAAATCCAGTTGTTTACGATCATTGTTCAAACGATCTAAGTTTGTTGCATTACGGTCGCGCTTACTCTTTTGGAGCACCTTCATTGATTAATCTACTCAATAATTCAGGCATGAGGGGGTGTGAGGTTTGCGAGCCTCTAGAAGTCGAAATTGTGGATACAAAACACTTATGGTTGAGGTTAATAGCATATCGCTCTATAAAGATGGGAATGACAAAAGGAAAGTCATAACATTAATTGCATCCCACTGTCGTGTACTACCCCAACCTATAATCTACGTACCCACGCGTAAACACGTTTAACATGCATCATTTGGTGTACATATAAGTACATAGCGGATTCCAACCAAATTTGATTTTTGTTTTGGAGACTGGTGGAGAGTATCCCACTTTTGTGTACTCCTCCGACCTACGATCGTTCTGATTACACAAATATAAACACGTTTAATCATTTGTGTACATATGAGTACAAAATGAATTCCATAAAAAATTACAATTTCAGCTACCGTTTGTCTGTGTTGTTTTTTTGTTGCTTATTAAATTTTATTTTCTTTTGCTTAATAAATTTTCGTTTAAGAATTTAGGATTCATTTATTACAATGTAGATAAAGATATGTCCCATTGAATTAACGTTGTTTTGTTTTTCAGATTTCATAATAAATTAACCATAACAACTTTTTTTATTTTTTAAAAAACATAAGGTTCAAATATTTGTTAATTAACAATTTATTTTTGGTTTGTTGGAAAGTTAGACATTATTTTATTAAAATATTAATATTTTTGTTAGTGGTTAAGAATGAATATAAAATCCATTTTAATAATTCACACAAATTAAATGTATTAATAAGAGCACAATAGTTTTTACAATCTAATTAATTATTTAATCATTAATAAAAAATCAAATTTATACACTCTTAAATTTTTTAAAATTATAGACATTTT
>JBBMKA010000026.1:1911530-1939201 GCA_037833695.1 Sechiopsis laciniata
AATCTAATTAATTATTTAATCATTAATAAAAAATCAAATTTATACACTCTTAAATTTTTTAAAATTATAGACATTTTAAATTTTTTTAAAATTTTAAATTTTTAAAAAATTAAACTTACTTAATAATTATGTTAAACGTGACATTTTCTTAATTATCCCTAAATTTTTATCGAGCAATTAATCACGACTTAGTTAAGGAAAATATATATGAGGCCAAATCTCTGCATATAAGGAAAAAGGAACAAAATTGCTTTTGTTTAAAAAAAGAGCAAAATTGCAAATAAATAAAACCAAGCACCACGCTGTCTCAGCGGCTTCAACGGTTAAAAGGAAATGACTAAAAAATCCCTCTCCTACTTCTCTCAACGTTCCTATGCTAAATGGCAATTTCGTAATCCTTACATTTGGGCCATGGAAGAACGAAGAACAAAGTGTTAGGAAAAGCTCAAAGCCCTCTTTCACTCACTGACCTATAACAGATCGCTCTAAAAGCTCTAATTCTGAAAGACATTTGTGGGGGAAGGTGCAGATTTTTGTTCTTTTAAGATTTGTGTAGCAGACGGCGCGAAATTGATCGAAGATGATGAAGAACTTTTTCAGAGGGAAGGAGAATTCTGCAGATGTTTCCTCTCCGCAGTCGCCGTCGCCGTCGCCATCGCCGTCGACGGGAACCGGTCCGGCCAGGGCGATTCGCCTTGTTTACTGCGACGAGAAAGGGAAGTTTAGGATGGATCCTGAAGCTGTCGCTACCCTACAGCTCGTAAAAGGGCCTATTGGTGTTGTCTCCGTTTGTGGCCGCGCTCGTCAGGGCAAGAGCTTCGTTTTGAATCAAGTTAGTCTCATTTGCTCTTTATTTTGTGGAGGATAGATTCTTAAAATTAGGTTTTGTCATTTGGTAGGTTCTGTGAAATCTAGGGTTTTTGGGATTTATGCGAGGTCTGAATTTTGGGAGGACTTGCACTTGGTTAGTTTGTTTATGTAGTTGCTGCTAGTAAATAGGAATTCAAGTTTATAATGGTGTAGTTGCAAGGATTTGATTCATGTATACATGGAAGAGTTGAAGATTTCCCTTTTTAACTTTTAAAAGGAGAAGACGAACCGTGTTCCAATGCTAGGTTGCTAAGTTGCGATATTGTGAGATGGCATTTGCTTAATGTGGTTGGAAAGTCTAGGATTTGAAACTTACATGTAGTTTGTGTAAGCAAATGGGTTCAGATACTTGAGTTTATGGGTTTTTTTTTTTTTGGCTTTAGTTGTGATTTGCAATGTTTAGCATGTAGTATAAAGTAAGAGATTATATACTTTAGATTTATGTAGCTCGGGCCTTGGGTATTGGCAATGTCATGACATAGAAATTGATAATCTCTACACCAAACATAGACTTTTCTTTTCAACTCCAAACTCGATTTTTGAAGCAAATGCCCGTCAAAATTCTTATTTCTTGTTTATGATATTTTTGTTGGCCCCTGTACGTTAACATACGTTTTTATTGGTTATTCTCTATTTATTACTGTTGCCTTTGTCTTTTACTCATTGATAGAATTCCTTCTTGTACTTTTAAGTATTTAGTTTGCATGAAGAGGGAGGTATCTGCAAGGATTCATGCGTGTGCATGTTTTGTGTGACTGTTCTGTAGAACATTTATGATTTTTGATGGAGCACTTAGCTTCTCAATGTCTGTGTAATGTAATTTTGTGGACTTAAAACTACTCTTTTCTTTTGAAGCTTCTTGGGAGGAGTAGTGGATTTCAAGTTGCATCTACCCATCGACCTTGTACTAAAGGGCTCTGGCTGTGGAGTACGCCCTTGAAAAGAACTGCTATCGATGGAACTGAGTACAACCTATTATTATTAGACAGTGAAGGAATTGATGCTTATGATCAAACAGTATGACTTCCATCCATTATTCGATGTTGATTCATTCTAGTTATCAATTGTCTATTTGATGTGGCATTGAGAAGAATGAAAGCAGGGCTGGACTTTAAGTTCTTCGTGTATTGATTTTCAATTCTGCTTCATATTGTTCCCAAAGGGTGGCGCAGTGGTTGAAGACTTGGGCTTTGAGGGTATGCTCCCCTCAAGGTTCCAAGTTCAAAGCTCACTTGTGACATTACTCCGTCGATGTCTCTGGTGCCTGGCTTAGGGACGGGTGTGGTTACCTTGTTTAAAAAAAAATTCTACTTCTTATTAATTTATAGTGATAAAATATTTTCTTCATCATATGTTCACCTTGTCTGAAGGTGTGATATTACAAATTTCTTTCGGTATTTAATTTATTCCACCTATCTTTTATTATTATTTTTTTCTTTCAATTTTTACAGGGAACATACAGCACCCAGATTTTTTCACTAGCTGTTCTCTTATCTAGCATGTTTGTCTATAATCAGGTATGGGGACTTTTGATTCTTATCCTTTAGAAACCCATCTTATCTAAATCTGATGAATTGCACATTTTCTTTATTTTCTCTCTCTTTAATTAGTACTTGATTCTTAAGTAATTTTGTTAGTGTTGCTCTCTTTGTTGCTGTATAATATGTACCATTTTTACAATTTCATTTCTCCTTATGGACCTCATATTTTTTTTTATTATCTGTTCAGATGGGTGGAATAGATGAAGCTGCACTTGACCGTTTATCTCTTGTCACTCAAATGACTAAACATATTCGTGTTAGGGCTGCTGGAGGCAGAACTACATCTGCTGAACTTGGCCAATTCTCTCCAATTTTTGTTTGGCTCCTAAGGGTACAGTGCTCTTCACTACCATTAATGTTCATAAGTTGAAATTTTTGTTATAAAGTGCATTCAGATATTAGTACATGCTTCTAATTTTTTCTGTAATGCTCACAAACTTTTTTCTCATTGCAATTTGCATGGCTTCTCATTTTAAGACCCTGTCCTTATTACATTAGAGAGATTTTTTTTTTTTTTTTAACTTATTCCTTACCTTTTTTTATGTTTGATCCTCTATTGCTATAATTTTATACTTTTTAATTATACTGTGTAATCTTCTCTAAAATGGGAATTACTTGCAGGACTTCTATTTGGATCTAGTTGAGGATAATAGGAGAATAACACCTCGTGATTATCTGGAGCTTGCCTTGAGGCCGGTTCAAGGTACTGGAAGAGACATTGCTGCTAAGAATGAGGTATTGTGTGGTTTCATGAATCTGTTCTCTGTTACTTGGGCTCTCACACGTTCTAGGTCTAGAAAAGAGAGAAAAAACTATTCCTTTATAAGCCAAACAAATTCTTTTAGAATTTGGTTCATAATTCTTTTTAGCTCTAGAAATTCTGGAAATCCGCATCTAATATGTAATCTCTGTTTATTCCTTAAATTTAATTTTTTTTGGCTTGTAGAAGCTACAGATCGGATAGGAGATATTGATATTAGGGAGAGGATATATTTCTTCAGTTCTATACCAGAAAGATGTCACGTGTACTGGAGAATTTAGGAAACCCAATATTTTTTTTGGTTCCTAGATGTTCTATTTGAGTGTGTAGTAAATTCTTCTTCTTTAGGTACTTAACCGATTTAAGAGTTGTTCTTTCTTTCTTTCTTGTTGGGTAATCTAATCTCTATTGGTATGGGTTGGGAAGACCTTTTCTTTCATTGTAAAGTTATTTTTCTCGTTTTATTCTGTTGTAAGGTGTCATATACAACACAAACTAGATATTGATATTTAAGGCCTAGGATTGAAAGACCCCCTTGTTTTTTCTTTAGAGTAGGTATTGGGATGTTGTACTTAGTCATTTAAGCTTGAGGTGGAGTGTCGTTTTGAGGAGGGGAGTGTTAAGACACCGATATGATAATCTTAATATACACCAGAGAACTAACACCAAAATGATAAATACATAATAGAACTATATTGGTATAATTGATAAGAGACTTAAAATTCCATACCGTAGCCTTTCGAGAGGGCTACTCTCTCCCACCAAACCTTAGAGAGTGCTAAGTCTCTCCCAAGTCTTCTCCAAGACAATGTCAAAACAATCCTCATTTCCAAAGACCCAAACTCCTCTATTTATACAAAGACACTAATGACTTATTACTATTATACCCTTACATATATTATACACATATTCCCATCCTACCCTTAGTACTCTATCTGGGAGTGAGTATATCTATGATGAATGGATGGTCTTGGGCATCTTGTAGTACTTGAGTGAGTATTGAGGGAGAGTTAGGGAGCTGTGGGATCTCCATAGGAGGTACTTATTTTATTCAATAAACTACTACTTATCAAATATATTTTATAAGGATTTTTTCCTGATGATTATGTAAGTTGATAATAACATCATTTAAGGGCCTTTGGTGAAAAGGAGAAATACCCAATTGTTAGTATGTAAGATTTGTGGTTTTTCAAATGTCTATTGATATTTATCACTGTATGCACAAGTTTCTGTTAGCTCATGCGCGTAGAATTTTGACTTTCTGCTTTTTATGAATTTTGGACAAATGGCCATTTGTAGTATTTTATTGTTTGGGCTGATGATCTAGTTGTAATGTCATTCATTCACCAACAGATTCGTGATTCCATTAGAGCTCTGTTTCCTGATAGAGATTGCTTTACTCTTGTGCGTCCTCTAAATAATGAAAACGATCTCCAAAGACTTGATCAGATTTCTGTAAGTAGCCCCAAGCTTATGGATCTTCTTACATAATTTATCTTTGAAGCCAAATTTAACTGAACTTGCTTACTATTCTGTGGTTATGCAGTTAGATAAAATGAGGCCTGAATTTAGGTCTGGACTTGATGCGTTTACTAAATTTGTTTTTGAGAGGACAAGGCCTAAGCAAGTGGGAGCAACTGTTATGACAGGTCCAGTTTTGGTGGGTATTACAGAATCTTATCTTGATGCTCTAAACCATGGTGCAGTGCCTACAATAACCTCTTCTTGGCAGGTTAGTATAACTCATGAACTCTTTTGTAAAGTACTCTCTGGAGATGATTTGGGACCTTTTGCTTGTAAGCAGTATTTTTTCTTCTCTCAATATGAATTGGAATGTTTGGATATATCTGCATTGTCCTGTATTAATACCATATTATCAGTTGACTTGGGGGCACAAATAAAATTTATGAGGAAATTTTACGAATGCCCACATTTCTCTCCTTTCATTGTGATTTATTAAACCTGTTATGTAGAGTGGAGACATATAGGAAATTGTTGCTCTTTTAGTGATTGGGATTGCATTGAATTATAAGATAATTTTCATCCATATGACTTCATTAATTTGCAGAGTGTCGAAGAAGCTGAGTGTCGGAGGGCATATGATCATGCTACCGAAGTGTATATGTCTACTTTTGACAGGCCAAAGCCACCAGAGGAAGTGAGTGGAAATGCTAATTAGTATTCTCATTAGAGATGCTTATGTTGCTTGATAACATTTTTTTTTCTTCCTGTAGGCAGCATTGAGGGAAGCACATGAAATAGCTGTTCAAAAATCGCTTGCTGAATTTAATTCAAGTGCTGTAGGTGCTGGTCCAGTGAGGAAAAAATATGAGGCACTACTGGAGAAGTTTTACAGAAAAGCATTCGAGGTAATGAATATTATGAATCTTGTAATTCTATGTATTTTTTTCTAGTCGTGTTGGAAATTGGAAATGAGACCGTAGAAATCAAACTTAGATGAAGAAGCATCAAATGGTGCCTCAAAACATTTATGCCTCCTTGGAAAGTTGATTTTGGTTATTATATTGAAAGTTTTATTAGAGATTCTGGAGAACTTCACGCAAAGAGCATAGCTCAATCGACATAAGTGGCCCATGACCAAGGGGTTATGGGTCAAATCCCCCATCCCAAATTGTTGTTGAACTCAAAATAAAAACGATTCTAGAGAATTTCACAGGGTGCAAGGGAATTTTGGGAGAAACTGCAGACTGACTCCGTATGAAAAGTTATTGCTAAACTAGTAAAAGAATGAATGATTTTACTGGATAAACCACATATTTGATCTTCTCTTTGGACATGGACGTATGTGTCACTACTAACGTACAAGGTCAAGATGAACTGATTTTACTTGATATAAAACCACATAGTTTACTTGATATATGACAATGTCAAAGTATTTCAAGTAATTTTTTATTTCCATTTTTTCTTAAAGTTGATTATGATATTTCTGCCCCTTGTTTTATTTACATGAGTTGGTTGTGTCTAGTGCAGGATTACAAGAGGACTGTATACACAGAAGCAGACTTGCAATGCACAAATGCTATACAAAGCATGGAAAAGAGGTTGAGAGCAGCTTGCCATGCTTCTGATGCTAAGATAAATAATGTTGTGAAGGTAATGTAAATTTTATTCGTCACTGTTTTGCATAAAAAAATATTTTTGTGCCAGTTTCTGACTAGGACACGGTTTTATTAAAAAAAGGTATAAAGTAATGATCAGCTAGGCTGATGATTCTGGTGGGCTAGAAGCAATTCTAGGGACATTGAATTAAATGATAATTATGTTTTCTTGTTAGAAAATATACTGTGATTTTCACATTAGATTTGAAGCTGATCATATTTCCATTCCATCCTTTGTGAAAGTCTCTTCTCTCGTGCAATTATTGATTCATGATTGAGTTCCCCATTTGATTCATGATTGGTTTTTAACATGACTGTTCAGGTTCTTGGTGCTCTTCTGTCTGAATATGAAGCATCATCACACGGTCCAGCAAAGTGGCAGAAGTTGGCGACATTTTTACACCAGAGGTTTATATTAGCGTTTTCACTCATTATTTTTGGATTTTTGGAATTAATGTGACTGATACCATGAAACCTTGCAGTTTGGAAGGTCCATTACATGACCTTATAAAGAGACTTATGGATCAAATTGGATCAGAGAAGAATTCCCTCGCTTTGAAGTGTCGCTCAATTGAAGACCAGCTGAATTTGCTTAAGAAGCAGCTGGAAGCCAGTGAAAAGTACAAATCCGAATATCTGAAGCGATACGAAGATGCGATCAATGATAAAAAGAAGCTTGCCGATGACTACATGAACCGCATAACTAATCTACAGGGTAGTTGCAGTTCTCTCGATGAGAGATGCTCTAGCCTTCAGAAAACATTGGACCAAGCAAAGCAAGAATCATCGGATTGGAGAAAAAAATACGAAAATGTGTTGTTAAAGTTGAAAGCTGAGGAAGATCAAGCTAATTCAGAAATTGCTGTTTTGAAGTCCAAGAGTAGTGCTGCTGAAGCAAGGCTAGGGGCTGCTCGGGAACAAGCTCAGTCTGCACGAGAAGAGGCAGAAGAGTGGAAGAGGAAATTCGACATTGCTTTAAGAGACACTAAAGCCGCTCTTGAGAAGGCTGTGGTTGCGGAAGAGCGCACAAATAAGCAAACAAGGCTTAGGGAAGATGCTTTAAGGAAAGAATTCTCCAGTACTTTGGCTGAAAAGGTACCTTTATTACCCACCCTACTCACTAACATTTGCAAGCATATTCTACACTTGAATACTTGGAGTGCTATAATGGGAACTATCTGAAATTTGTTTTTATGATGCAGGAAGAGGAATTGAAGGACAAGGCAGCAAAAATTGAGCAAGTTGAGCAGCATTTGACAACTTTAAGACTTGAGCTAAAGGTATACTTTGCATGTTGTCATACCCCACAATATGTAGATATTAGTTTGCATCTCAATGATGGACAAAGCTTATCATTCTTATACAAAAGTTTCTTTCTTCTACAGGTTGCCCAGTCAAAAATTGGGAGTTATGATGTGGAGGCATCTTCTTTTAGGCATGAAATAAAAGAGCTAAAAGAGAGGCTGGAAACAACAAATGCCAGGGCACAATCATTTGAGAAAGAAGCAAGGATTTTGCAACAAGAAAAAGTTCATTTGGAAGAGAAGTACTTATCTGAATTTCAAAGGTTTGATGCAGTTCAGGAAAGGTGTAGACTTGCCGAACACGAAGCAAAGAAGGCTACTGAAATTGCTGATAAAGCAAGAAATGAAGCTAGTGCTGCTCAAGAGGGAAAGAGTGAGATGCAGAGGTTGGCAATGGAGCGGTTGGCTCAAATAGAGAGGGCTGAGAGGCAAATTGAAAATCTGGAAAGGCAGAAGAAGGATTTGGCAGAAGACGTGCAACAACTTCGAGAATCAGAAATGGAAGCTCGGTTAAAAGTTGCATCGTTGGAAGCAAGAGTTGAAGAAAGGGAAAAAGAAATAGAATTGCTATTGAAATCGAACAATGAGCAGCGTACTAGCAATGTTCAAGTTCTTCAGGGCCTTCTGGATTCAGAACGTTCTGCGCATGCAGAGGCCAACAACAGGGCAGAGGCTCTTTCACTTCAGTTGCAATCTGCTCATGCAAAAATTGATCTACTCCAGCAAGAGTTTACTAAAGTTCGGCTAAACGAGACCGCATTGGATAGTAAGCTGAAGACAGCTTCTCATGGGAAACGTCTGAGGGGGGATGATGGCGAGATAGGCATGGAATCCGTTCAAGACATGGACACAAATGAAAGGATTTTAAGAGTAAACAAAAGATCTAGAAGCACAAACACTCAGCCAGAGGATGGTGGATCAGTTTTCAAGGGCGACGAAGATAATCATAGCCAACAAACAAGTCAGGACGACTATACCAAGTTCACTGTCCAGAAGCTTAAGCAAGAACTCACAAAACACAACTTCGGCGCCGAACTGCTGCAGTTGAAGAATCCTAACAAAAAAGACATTCTTGCGCTGTACGAGAAATGTGTACTCAAACTATGATATAATAAATTTGTTGAAGGATTTGTATAGATCTACATGGAGATATGAAGCATTGATCCATTTAGGACTATAGAGCGTTTTAAAGGTTTCGAGAGGTTGGTTTTATGGAATTTGTCATGACACCATCCGACGGGTTCAGGTTAGATCATTGGTTCTTTGGTGCTGATCTTTTCTCACCGTGTGATTTCTAGTATGTGTTGTTTGAAGTATTGTGTATTCTTTGTTTGATCTTTGATGAGTCTAAGCCGTGTTTCTAGAAAGTAAATTGTGGGTCATGTTCATAAACTTGTATTTGCTGGTAGTGAACACATTAATGTTGTATCTAACTTGACAGCCATGAATTTCTTCATCTTTGATATTTCCAGAGCATCTTTTCTGATGTGGCAACTTTTCTCGTTAGTGAACCATGTAATATGTATGAATAGAAATGCTTTTTTTTTTTTTAGAACAAATTACAAATCCTTAACTTATAACTAAGTTTATGGATATACATATACTCTCCCGAGCTATTGGCACAAATATTAACCGTCTAACCTAACTTAAATAGTTGAATTACAATATTATATTCCTCTTGTTAGCACAAGTACTACTAGTCTAACCTAACTTAAATAGTTTAGTTACAATATTATTATAAAATGAATCAAAGCTTATTTATCTTAAAAGTATCAAATATCATGCTCCACACCCAAAAGCAAGCCCCCATGGAAGAAGTAACAAAGAAACTCAATTGGAAGTTGTGGAGTGTGCAGCTATCCCAAAAGCAGAAGAAGATGCTGCTTCTCCTCTCATCTCATACATAGAACTCATCATTTGGTTGCCATAACCAACAAAAACTTCACTGGTTTTCGGCGAATAATCGCCATTGTCTCCGCTGCCCCCTACGGGGTTCTGATGCAAAGAGCTCCGGCGAGGTTGCTTCTGAAAGAAGACCTTTGAAGCCACCAATTGGCCGTCTTTCTCGTGCTCTGTAACACCCAAATGGTATTGATGCATTATCCAATTTGTTTTTTGAGGCTTAATTTGGTTGCCATAGTTTGAATACAGAACTAAAATCTTCTTGAAACCCATCACTGCGCCGCCGCCAGTAACCGGCCTTGTCTTGCCGGTTTTGTGCCATCTTGTGTCCGTGCCTTCATCGTCCGTTTGAATTTTCCGGCGTTTTCTTGTGCCGGCTGTGTACGCTTTTGACGGCCGATGAAAAAAGTGCCTGATTTGGCCGTCTTTTCTCATTCCTGGATTTTAAAAACCGTAAGATGCATGTTTATAAATTTATTACATTAAGATGTTCTTTTAGAGACTAACAACCATAAGTTACGACTCGTAAACAATATTTACCATCAAAGTTTTACTACACCTTCTCTTTAAAACAACATTTTCTACATTTCTTAGAAACAACTTTATCCAAATATGATTTTCGTCTCCACCAATTCAAACACCCTTATCTTAACACACTTTATCTAAAACATCTCATTCAAACAATTTTATCTAAACATATTTTTCGTGTAATTACTCATTCAAATATCACACTAAAACCATTCTATTGTTTTCTATCCAAAACATGCCCTTACTGGGTTCAGCTTGTCTTAAAACTTTAAATTTTTTTGTGAGAGCAAAGACTCGAGTACGTCTATCTTTTTGCAACCCAACTTTAACCACAATATAATTTTCTTTTTATAAAATATTAAAGAAAAAGAATATAATATGTGAAAAACTTGGTAATCCGAACTGCAAAGAAAATAAAAGCAAGTTATGCATGCTTATCAACGAAGTCTCTTTTCCTATTACTCAACTTTGTTTGAGAGGAAGATTATTGGAATGCAAACAAAATTGTCCCACATTGTTTACATGAAAGGAAGGTCATGGGTTTATACGTGAGACGCTCATCTCCATTAGTAAGAGACTTTTTGGTTTGAAACCAAAAATAAAGTCAGGATGGTTATTTGCCCAAAATAGACAATATTATATCAATGTGAAGATATGTGTAAGATTGTCATCCTTGTCAATTGATAAATAAGTCATGCCCCTAACTTAGGCATGTCGATAGAATGCCTAGATATAGAACAAAGACGTTGGAGATTGAAACAAAAATTTGTTGGAGCTTTACCAGACCAGCGGTGTACTGAGGAAAAGAGTGGTTTAGTCTAGATGTGAACAAGACTAAAGATGTAAGATGAACTCTTAGAAGAAGAGACCGAGTTAGTCATATATAATAGTCGTTGCAGAAATTTGTTCTACAGGCCAACGGTATACCCTCAAAAGAAGAGGAGTTGGTCTCGATCAGTCTAGGCGAATTAACTATTCGAGGGGAGGCTTAGTCTTTGTTTCGAATGCAAATGACGAGCCCATGAAGAGGCTCGATAGAACTTTGTTCAAGGGGAGGATTGTTGGGAACAAACAAAGTTCTCACACATTGATTAAATAAGAGAAAGGTCATGAGTATATATAAGTGATGACAATCATCTCCATTGATATAAAATTTTCTGATGGATGAAACAAAAAACAAAGTCATGAGAGTGTATGTTCAAAGTAGACAATATCATACCATTTGGGAGTTGTCATCCTTATCATGAATAATCATTATGGAGTAGCTTAGTGGTCAAGAGTTGAGTACTCGTAGTACTAAGAGATGATATATTCATTTCATGATACCGACCTACCCTAAAAATTAATTATCTACAAATGTCCTTGACATGTAAATATATTATAGGATCAAACAATTATATATCTCCAGAGAACAATTGATGTGCATATAAACAAGCATCCCTGGATGCTATGGGAAGAATCGACATAGGGCGTCATCGCTAGGAATTATAGTTTTTTTTTTTAAGATTACAACTATTGAGGGAAGCAGATTCAAACTCATAAGATCATGATCATTGGATGTACATTGACGCTGCCTCTTATTGGCAACCTTTTTCTTACCTTCAATAAAATATATTTTATATTAAAAAAAAAAAAAAAACATTTCTATCCAAAATTATGAACACATCCAGTATAGAACGAATGAGCATAACCAAAGGGACATGGCAGCGTGGTGGTTAGCTGCCCCTACAACGATAAAGCCTATTTTTAACTCATAAAAAACCTATGACACAATTTCTTAATAATTAGTCCTAATATTTGATTCAATGCATGAAAACTAAAAGTTTCTCAAAATAATAACAATAAAGTGGATGCTTACCTAAAATTTAGGCAGAAAGTGGGTTATTAAAACTAAAAAAGAATAATGGAATTAAAACCAAAACCACTAAAATCAAAAGACAAAAAGGAATCAAAGTTGAAAGAAAAAAAAAAAAAAAAAAAATACCAGGGAGATTTTGAGGGTGGGTGTAACAAATGCCATCAGCTCCATCTAATGTTGGAATAAATTCATCAATTAGTGGATGGAGCTTACGCTTGTCACGTTTCACTCTAGCCTCTAAATGTTCCAATATTTGTTCATCACTTGGATCAAACTTTACTCCCGCCGGTAGTCTCCGCCAATCTTCAAATCCACCACCCTATAAAAATTAATTAATACACAAAACAAAATTAATTTAAAATATTCAAAATTATAACTTTTTTCAATTTGGAAATGATCAATTTAATCAACCTGAAATTGGAATTGAAAAGAATGAGCACAAGAGGGGCAAACAATTAGAGTTGAAAATGCATCTCGTAATCCGAAAAGCTGAGTATCCAATGTGGAAACGCCGTCGTTTATGATATTACGGTTTAACCAATTCATTTGTATTCTCAACTTTGTCAGCCTCTTAGAATAATTCTGATGATGATTCTATATATATAAATATACACCGTAATGAAACCGACATAGTGGATCGAGAATAAAACAAAAATGGGATTCCTTGGAGAGGAAGTTTTAACTTTTAATGAGTTTCGACGCGTTTTCTCAACGTTGACTAAGTCAAATCAGATAAACCTCACATAAACCCTGCCAAATAAAAATCGAATTAGTATTTCTTTTCTTATTAAGTAACGATAACCTAATTTCTGTCATATAAGAATAATTTTGTAGTTTTTTTCAAGTACAATAATCCTTTTTCAGAGATGCTCGAAAATATGTATCAACTATGAAAAGTATGCAAATGACACTTAAAAATGTTCTAAACGGATTTTCGATGAGTTAAACGAATTGAAAACAATCTAATTAAAATTGAATGAAATATTTTTAAAAAGTTGTTATAATTCATGGTTAAAAATCTTCATCTTGTCCTACGTTGAAAAAATAAAAAAAAAATTCAACATTTTCATAAGAGATACAAACTACTCTTTTTACTATTTATTGGTTTTGAGGTAGAATTTCATATTATCTAATATAGTATTAGAGTTCCATATAGGTTATTGGTCCAATAATTTTTTATCTGATCCAAGTAGGTAAAACTTAAGCTCATGATTTAGACTCCACATAAACGAACATAAGCTTAAATGAGTATTTATTCTAAAAAATTTAGATCCGACTCAAGCGAGTAGGTCAAACGGGTATTTCGATCTACAAATAATTCAAATATAATCCAAATATGACACCATCTTGAGGGGACATGAGATACTCATCTTGTATGTCTTACATTAGAAAGATAAGGAATGATAAACATCTTTATATGAGATATGAATTATTTTTCTTATTACCAATTAATTTTGAAATGAAAGTTCACATTTTCAAATATTTATAAAAAAAGATATTAGTTTTTATTATGTATGATAAATTTCCATGATCATAAGTATGGCCTATATGTACATTTATTTCTATTTTATACATTAGAAGCCAATTTGTTTGGAGGCAATTTCTTATAAAGATAAAAATCTAGGGATTGGTCCTATTTATTTTATCTCTCCACCAAGAAGACTTAATCAAGCTTTAAAGGAAGTCCATGAGAAAAAAACGCAATCCTTCTTTTACAAGATTAATATATCATTAAAGTATGTTAGTCGACTAACTCACGTTACTGTTTGAAAATCATCCAATTCAAAGATCTATACAACATTAGGGTTTTATTGTATAAGTTTAAATTTCTGCCTAGGTGATGTTGGATATTCTTGAAAACTATTTAAGGACCGATATCAAAACTTATACTTACACTTCACGTAAGGGCTTGGTTTGTTGTTTAAGTTTTTTAATTCAGAAATATAATTATTATGAGTTAGATTTAGTAGTTAAAAGAATTACATAGTAAGAGATTTAACTCAAAATTAATTCAATTAATAACGAGCGAAAGTAATTTATTTATCTTATAAATGTTAGAAGGTTTTTTAACCTTTTTAATGTAAAATCTTCAACAAAAAGATTTTCAAAAATTATGAGGTGATGAATTTCATTCATGATAACCATCTATAGTCATTGATATTAATGCTAATATTGTATTAATAATTCATAATATTGTTTTTTTTTTTTTTTGAAAATTCATAATATTGTATTTATAATACAATATTTAAACATATAAATGTTTATAGATGCAAAAATTTTAAAATTTATCGACATTTGTGATTATTTTGTGAGAATAGCCCATCCGATACAATTTCTCAAAAATTAATTTCCTACAAATTTTTTGACATCCAAATGTTGTAGAGATAGATGATATGTCTTGTAAGAATAGTTGAAGTGCGCGTAAAAGACACTCACAATTCAAGTAAAAAATATTCATACATTTGTGTTGAATTTAGGGTTTGTTTACTTATTTATTTATTTATTTTTATTATTTATGGAAGAAGAGTGGTAAAACAACCACTTTTATATAACCATTTGTTTGTATTTTGTAGTAAACAACCAGTTTTAATCACCATATCAAACTTACCTAAAATCATCTACCAAACTTCGTATCAAATTTATCGTTCAATCATTACTAATATCAATTCACAAACAAATAATTAATTACTTCAAATACTACTATTAACATCATCCCCAAATGACTAATTAATTACCTAAACTACCACTAAGCTTTCCACTCCACTCTTTTCTACCAAATCCAAACACATCCATCAATAAAATATTATTTTTTAAAAATGAAAACTCCTTTGAAAGAATATACATGAAATCCTCACATAATTATATTCCTCACATATTCCTAGACAGCCCCACAACATTATAGTATTTGAGTCTCCATATCTATTTGTGTAATAAATGGTTATGTTTGGTATCTTCAACAAAATGCTATTAGTTTGGAAAGAGTGTTGAAGATTTAAAAGTAATTCATATTAACTTTTCAAAAATAAAAAAAGTAATTCATATTATAGGAATTGTGAGGGCAAGTTGGGAATAAAGTTAAATTAAATCAAGAAACTTGAGCACTAAGGTTCCAATGCTGAACGCAGGAAAAAAACAAAACATAAGTGGCTCCAGCGATGTCCGCGTACGTAAAAAAATCGAACATTCAACTAGAATTTGACTTTTAGCCCAATAAAACAAAGAAAACTAAATTGATTTATCGACCTATATAATTTCTCGGAAACGGAGGCATAATTATTGGAAGCTTTTCTTATGAGCAAAACTTAGGATCATTTTGGATTACATCTTTTTATTTTTTTAAAAAAATTGACTTTAATTGATGAGGAAAGAAATGCTAAAGTGTAGAATTTTATAACCTAAAATGATGGTAACTATTTTCAAATACTTACCTACCTTAGATAAGTATTGTTCTTTTATTATTATTATCGTTAGGAGAAAAATATATTTTTAGCCTTAACATTTTGTAACTAGTTTTAATTTTGTTTTTATATTTTAAATTAAACTATGTTACTTTGATATTTTAATAATATTTATTTTTAATTTTTGAGGTGATAAAATTATTAAAAATTAATTTTAAATTTGAAAAATTGTAGTGGATGAGTTATTTTCACAAAATAATTACAAATGTAAGTAAATTTTAAAATATTTGCATTCATAGTAATTAATACGCTTTAATACGGTTTATAAATATTCATTAATATAGTATTTTTATTAAGAGATTTTTTCATAATTAGACCAAATTTAAAAAATATTTGCAAATCTAGGTTACTGAAAAAATATTAGCAAAAAGGAATTTCGTTAATGATATTATTAAATACCTAAATTGTCCATTTACAATAATACCCTCCTAATTTGAACTTTTAATTTTCAAATTATTAACCATTTAGGAAAATTTCCCAACTTTCATACCCACTAACCCTAAAATCGTGCTGCCATTATTACAAATTATGTCAAAACAAAAACTGTCTTATTTTCATCTTCTTTTCATTTGAATTTTAGCCTCACAATTTCACATTTTTCATCTTTGTCTTTTTCTGCAAGTCTTCGAAAAAAATATTCCTCCGAAAATCTCGACCCTGTTTCAACATCTTTAGAGTATTGACGATCAAATCAGAAACGTGGCGTAAGCACGAAGAGAAGAACTTCCTATGGTAGGTTTATAGTTTTGTTTAGTTTTAGGGTTTTTTTTTTCTACATTAGATATAAAAAGAACATACACATTAGATTTTCCCTTTGATGGATGATTTTGGATCTGTATAGTATTTTGGTTTTTTAATATAGTCAATTTCGTTTTCAAGGGGGGATTTTGGAGATATGAGTTCGGTAGTTTCAAGGTTTTGTAATAATCAACATGGTATGAGTTTAATTTCGTAGTTTAATTCATTTGGTTCTTCAATTCGTGGTTGAGGTTTTAAACATAACTTTATTATAGTTTCTGGGAATATTACTAGTGTCGATTTCTGGTTTGAGGGCCCGAAAACAAAAATGCATATTAACTTGCATGTACGGTACGGTGTGGTTGTGTGTACTATATGAATGTTTTGTTTATGTTATACCGTATTTACTAACTAGATTTTTTTTTTTTTTTGCACATTTAAGACATCAAGTTCATCTAGTGCTTCAGATCGTGACAAAAAAAGATCATCGGACGGTGAAGCCCAAAGCACGATAGGATGACAAAAAGGAACAAGGTTGGCAGAAGTAAGACTGAAGGAGAAGTATGAACAACTGGGATGTCTGGAAATACTGTAGAAAAAATAGGGTAAGAGCTTTACTATCTAGTCATATAGTGGTAGTCGTACGTGAGTGCAATATTGAACAAACGATGGTAAAGTCATGTACGATCATTATTCCCTTTGGATTTGATTTTAAGGTATTGAAACATGAGGTATTAATGTACCGGACTCTATATACCGTATAGATATGTGAGTATTACGTTCACATGTAGTAATTCGAGGAAATAAAGTGTATCAAAATAAACTATCGGAATGCCGGTATTTATCGAACCATATTATTATTCTTTAAACAACACTTAGATAGATTTATATACTGTATTTCACGTTCGGGTATTAAAATGAGGTATTATTAACAACTAAAAACTCGATGGAATCATTATTTGCATAATCACTATTAAATATATCATTAGTATTATTACCAACTCGAGTATCAAAATGAGGTATTATTTGCATGTTCGGAAAATGCACAGAAACATTGT
Organism: Sechiopsis laciniata; assembly: GCA_037833695.1. Classification (NCBI taxonomy): domain Eukaryota; kingdom Viridiplantae; phylum Streptophyta; class Magnoliopsida; order Cucurbitales; family Cucurbitaceae; genus Sechiopsis; species Sechiopsis laciniata. Next base: position 1,928,667 of record JBBMKA010000026.1, read on the forward strand.
TATACAATGCCTAAGATCAACTATGATAGTGCACCCATTGATAGTTCCAGCAATTAATACATTATACAACTATGACCACTATGAACAATGCGGACTGGGATGATGTTTTAACCTATGAAGCAAAATTGTAGAGTACTACTTACATGTCTAAAACATACTGTGTTGTAGAATATTTCATATTATTACATGTATAAACAAGACGGTATTGCAGAATGAAAAAAAAAAATGTATACAATAGGAGCATGAAAGATTATTTGGATATGAATATAGAATGAACAAAAAATATGAAAAGTACTATATAAATTATATAGTATATAACATGTAATATGTGAACGTATAAGGTATTGTATATATTATACAGTATTATATGTATGAAAAATCAAGTGTAGCAGTACATGGATGAATAATCTGTAGTCGTAAATTCGTGAGAGAATTGCAAAAATTAATGAGAAATTGATTATATTAATTTGTAATGAGAAGTTGTTGAAATGGAGAATCGAAAATGAAGAATGGAGGAAGAAACTAACACGAAAAATGGAATAAGAATAAAGATGTGAGAGAATTGCAAAAATCAATTAAAATCTCATATCATTAATTTGACATTTAAATTGGTATGTATTCTTAAGAAGGAAAGTATGAAAAAGGGATTTGAAATTTGAAATCAAAGTAATAAATGTATAGAAGGGCAAAATGATATTAATAAAAAAAATATTTAATTTCGAATTTTAATAATAAAATTAAATTTGCAAAAAAAAAAAAAAAAACTTGAACACCTATTTTTGCAAATATTTCTTAAAAGTTGTCTATTTAGTACAATTTCCCTTTTATTAATACCCAGTAACTATATTTCTTAATTTTTTTAAAATTGATCATAGTTGCAATTATTTTTTAGATTTGTTTAATCTTACATTGCAAGTACGAAAATGTCAAAAAATAGAAGTGATCAATTTTAAATTTTAATTTTTATGTGAATAATTTTTAAATAAAAGAAATAATATGAAATATTATTGAAATGTTAAAAGATAAAAGCATTCAATTTTAAAATTTAAAAACCAAATTAAAACTACAAGATTAAAAGGGTAATTTTTCTTATTATTATTTATTGGATAAAATGGGACCAAATTAAAACTACAAGATTAAAAGGGTAATTTTTCTTATTATTATTTATTGGATAAAATGGGAATTATGAATTTAGCATCCGCCGGTCAAGTACGGAAGCCTCTTTAGTCAAAGGACAAACAAAAATTGGTTGCGAAGATGGGGTCCTTCTCACCGCCAAAACAAATCCACCAATTTATACACAAATTTCCAACCAAATACCACATTTATTTTTAAAATAACAATCAAGCCCCTTTTAATAGTAATGGTCATAGTCAAATATATTAATATATTATTTTTTATTTTTTGTCAAAGAGTGAGTATTATTTTTGTCTTCTTTTTAAAGCTTCTTTGTTTTGTATTTATATGAAGAATCAAGATTAATTTTGAAGCTGAAACTTTTGGTTGGAAAAACTAGCTTTGTAAAAGTCAATATCTAAAACTCTTTCTAATTTTATACATTAGGCTTTTTGCTTGTTATTGCATGGATATTGTCTTAACTTTTTGATAGTAGATTGAGCGTAGTAATAATATGCCATGTCTCTTAAATCTAGAAATTTGAACCATTTAATTCTCAATATTATTGTTATAATAATAATTAAAAAAAAAATAAAAATGTTTGTTTTATATAATCATCCATCTTATTTTTAACTTCATTTTTTTCTTTTAAATTCACTTATATAAAGATAAGAATTTTGAGCATGTGATATTTTTAGTTGTAAAATAATACTAGAGTTTTTTTTATAAAAAATTTGTAGCATTTTGATTATTGTGTCATACATCATATGAATTGAAATTAATTTTCAAGCAAAATTATATAATGCCTTAAAATGCCTTAATAAGTTAAGAAATGCTTATTATGTTTTTTTTATTGTATTTTAATTATAATCAATCCATAAAATATACTAATTTAGCTTTTTTGGTACTTGGAGATTCGAATTTGTATATAACATCTTGATTTATAGATTATATGAATATTTAAATTTATGACTTTTCAATTACCGACTGTGCACTAATACCACACTCAACTATTTTTCTTGTTGGGCAAAAATAATAAAGCGTTTAAAAAAAAAATATGACAGCAACTGAAAATGGAATATTCAAATTCATCACCTTAATCATAATGACATGTTTATATCAATTTAATTATTATTTTTGTGAACACAAAAAAGTAGATTTGCGTTACATTTTAATTTCATCATCCATTCACTAAAATCACCTTTTTGTGAACAAGTTCGAATTGATTCTTTCAAAATATTCTAAATTAATTTAATTTCTGAAGCGATTCTTTTAGTATCAAGTATGACAGATTTTAGATTTGTTTTTGAAAAACAAAATTGTATTCCAAAATCATTTCAGGGTTATCAAGTAAAACACACGACATGTATTTAGCTACTCATTAAGAATTAGTCCAATATTAAAAACCACACCATTTTATCACACTTGTATAGAATATCATTGGTGATCGAAGTTTTGTTAACTAACCTAAACCACAAAAATGTTTTAAGAAATTTTATATAACTTCTTAATTCCTAGGTAGTGATCTTCACCACGAAACCTCTTCTTCTTTCTATTTTTTCCGTTTTTTTTAAGTACGACCACTAGCCTTTTTCATAATAGTTTAAAAACAATATTTAACTTAATCTTAAACTTTCAATTTTAACCTAGTTATAAATACATATTACTTCTCCATTGAGAAGTATATTAATTGACATATTTATCTTACCTTAATTTGGAGAAGTATATTAATTGACATATTTATCTCACCTTAATTGTTGCAACCGAACATATTCTATAACCCTAAAATATTTAATATTAAAAAAATCATAGAAAATTAATATATCTTTAGGGTTTAAAGGCACTCGTTCACCATTAGATCACTTTATTATCTTTTTAATTAACTAAGAGCATGTTTGATAATTATTTGATTTTTTTTTTTAATTTTTGAAATTTAAATTTACTTTTAGTCAAATTTTCTAATACTCAAGAAAGTAGGTATGCTAACCAAATTTCAAAAATAAAAATTAAATTTTTGGAAGCTATTTTTTTATTTTTTTAAATTTTGGTTTGATTTCTAAAAATACAGGTAGATGTAGATATCTATGTAAAAAAAAATTGTAATAAAATAATTAACTTAAATTTCAAAAACTAAAAACTAAAAATAAAATAGTTAATGAATGCAGTATGAATCTTCTTATTTCTTTCAAATGGATCCGTGTATTTCTTTCGTAAAGAAAAAGATGTACATAGAGGACTATGTGAACATGAACATAAACATAAACGGTAGTATATGTTCATTTGAGAAACTAATTAATTCTCTAAACAATATGTACAAAAGCAACCAAAAAAAAGAGGAAATGATTTGAACATTTTTCAATGGATCATAAAAACAAAAATCAAACACTAACCTCAATCTCCAAATTGTTCAAAATCGCAACAATTTGACCAATCACCGGCCTACTCTTTCTACAATTCCCCACACAAGCCAAAGCCACTTTCCCCAATCTCATCAACGCCTTCATTTCACAAGAACATTCAATTCTCGAATCCAAAACCTCACTAAATCTCATCTCCTTCAACAATGGCAGAGCCCATTTCACCAATCGCCCTTCTTCACAATCCCTTCCACTCAAAAGCTCCAAAATCACAACCCCAAATCCGTACACATCGTTTTCCTTGCAATTCCCAATCCCATTCCCTAATTTCCAGTAATCTTCATCAACATACCCAACAATCCCTCGTTTCTCTCTCAAACCCATCAAACTCAGCCCGTAATCGCTCAATTTTGGATTGAATTTATCATCGATTATTACGTTGGAGGGTTTTACGCAGCCGTGGATTACGCTCGGAGCCATTGATTCGTGTAGGTATTGAATTCCTCTAGCAATTCCGGATAAGATTTTGATTCGAAAATTCCAATTTAATGGGTTTTGGTGTATGTAGAAGTTTAAATTGACGGCGCCAGTGTATTCCATGACGATGATTCGTTCTCCGGGAGCTTCGGAGAATCCGGTGATTGGGACGAGATTTGGGTGCTGGGCGGAACAGAGGGATTTGATTACTGATGAGAATTTGAATCCGGTCGTGTTGTTGATGTTGCTTAGAACTAACCATGGGTAGATTCTTTTCACGGCTACGAGGTCGCCGGTCTCCGAAGCGGCGGCGTAGACGGTGCCTAATCGGCCCTCGCCGATGACGCGGCGGTGGGTGAAACCTTCCGTGGCGGTGTGGATGTCGATTAGCGTGTAGGATTGGGCGGAGGGTTTCGCCGGCGGTGGGGTTTCGTCGGCGAGTTTGTGATGGGTTTTTTTCCGGCAGATGAAGCAGAGGAGGATTGAGATGAGAGCGATGAATGATGAAGAACAGAGTGCTAAGATTATGTAATAATATGCGAGTTTTTGGTTGTGATTCATGTTATTTGATTTGGGTTTTTTTTTTTTTTTTTTTTTTGGGTTAAAGAGAATGGGATTTTGATTGAGCCATGAAATTAATGGGAGAATTTGAGAAGAAAAACAGAGGGATGGGAGAAGAGAAAAGGAGGGTTTGAAAATTGGGTGAGAAATGTTGAAATTTTCGTAGTTGTTATTGTTGTGGTTGTTCATAGTTGGCTGCTTCCGCTACTTAATAAATGGGAAATGTCAATTTAAATGTTTGATTTGATTAATTCTACCGGAATTTAAGTTTTTTTATTTATTTATTTTTATTTATATATCTATTCCAGTTCAAATTAGGTTATATACATTTTGATTTGTATCACATAACCCTTACAATATTTAAATGGCTGAAATTTTGAAGTATAAGACATTTGATATTCTTTATTGTAATATTCATTTTATGAGATTCGAATTACAAATCTCATAATTACTGATCATGATGTGTGGTATAAGGTGTATCTTTGTTATTACTACCTTTCTTTTTTCAAATAATGTGTATCTAGCTATTTTTTTCGAAGTAAAGGTACATTTATTTCTGCTTGTCAAAAAAAAAAGGGAACATTTATTTCTATGATAATAATATGCATCTCCAATTTATAAGTCTTCAATTTTCACCCTTCAATTTTATTGTTATGCTAAAAGGTTGTCTTTAAAAAAAAAAAAAAAAAAAGAGAATCCAAAATAATAATAATAATTTGCTTTCTTGTTACTTTCTTTTAACTTAAAAGATTGAATGCACTAAATGATTGAATTTGCTTATTATTATTATTTTGAGAAATGATTGAATTTGCTAAATGTACACAATATTGATAATTTAGGATATTTTTTATTCAATAATGATTTATTATTTTTTAATTAAATTGAATTATTAATTTAGATTAGAAAAATTATGACAAATAACTACCTTTAGAAAACTATTTACTGATCTTATCAAAATTTGAAGCATTTGGAAAGATGTTCAACTTCTGTCAAAATAAAAAATAGCTGTCCAACTATTTAAAATTTAATATAAAATTTAAGTATTCATTTACCTTTATTAAGATTTACGAATTTAAAATCTAAATTTAATAAGATTTATTTCTATATATGAATTTTAAATTTCTAAATTAGGTTTTAATATTCTATATTTGGATTTTATATTATAAAATTTCCTGATTCTCCTTGTTCCTAAATTTATAATCCTCCAATCTCTAACATCTCGCACCGCTTCCTCGACGGACGTCTCTTCTGTCTCTATATTTATTTAAATAAGTTTTATTTTACGCAGCCAATTGACATCAGTTTTATTTCGAAAACTCTTTGATTTATCCTTTAAAAAAAAAAAAAAATTAAAAAAAAAAAAAAAAAAAAACCCCCTTGTTTTGTCGATTTTTAAATAACATTTACTCAATTTGGTCAAGTGAACAGTTGTGAATAGTGATGGAACTATCGTGAGTGAAAGAGTAGTTTAGTAAATTCATCATTTTCGGATAGGAAAATTTTCTTTCTTTTTTCCTTAATTTTATTTAATAAATAATAAATGGTAGATATTTGGGATTTTAATTGTGAAAGAAAAGGAGGGTGATTTTAGGGATTTAATTTTTAGTTTCCTTTTATTGTAAAATAACCGAAATGACATTAGATTTGTTTCCAAATAGAAGTATTGATGTCCTTTCATAATTAATATAAAGTTTTATTAGTAAATAGTTGAATATTTTGACTAATATTTTAAAATATAGACACTATTGTAAATATTTTTTCTATTTAACCTAAACCCATTCAATTATGTTCATTTTAGTGTACCAAATATAATAAACCAATTAATTCAAATCATTTAAATAATTTCTAATAGTTGTTTGAGGTCACTTCTCGATCGTTATGTGTACATTGATTTCGTCAAACTACTCCTTTCGTTGGCAATTCTAATAGTTGTTGATAGCAAATTCATTAGTTAATATTTGGCTTTGTTTTACAAATTAAAGATTCATTTCATAGTAATTCATTTATATATATATATACTTTCATAAGAACCTAACCTTTCAAATTGTATAAAAAGGTAGATTTAGAATATTTAGTATAGGTTGACAATTTAATTATGTTATATATATAAATGTTATATGATATTACTTTTTATAAGATATCTAGGTGCATTTATCTCCAAAAAAAAAAATTGCCTTAAATTGCAACAAATTATTTTTCTACAATGCCACCGCTTTGGGCATGGGCTTTTATTTTTCTTTGGTGGGACCATGTTTTGACATTGAGTTGATGATAGTTCGAGGCACTTAATTATGTTATACTTTTAACAAAAAAGTGCATGTGTTTTGGTTATGACTTAAGAATTTGGTAGGACTCGATTTAATTATTTCACTTACAATTTGTTTAACCAAAATCATTCTAATTAAACTATACACTTAATCAAATCCAACCTCCCAACCCCCTCGCTATTTTGGTTGAGTTAGTTTAAGATATTAAGATCATTTATTTTTAAATTGTTAAATCTTTTTAAAATATCAGCAAGCATGTGATGTGATTAATTTTGTCACAATCATAGTCTAAAAAACTATTTATATTTTAAAAAAAATATCGATTTTTCAAAATCGAACTAGTGTTAAATTCAATATTGAAACGCCAACATGTCGCTAATCATTTCGACTAGTTAATAAGATAGTCTATTTACCTCATTTTAAATGGTTTTATCAATATAATGCATTTATATATTATATTTATAAATAATTTTTAAAGAAATTATATATAAAGGATTTGACTCTTTTTTTTTTTTTTTTTTTTTAATTACAAAGGTACCAATTTTCCGTTTTCATATAAAGTTTCATGGGTTTTTTTTTTTTTTTTTTTTTGGAAGAAAATTCTAGGTGTAGTTAGTTTCTTATTTTGAAAATGGAGAGTATAGGTTGGCCTAATCAAACACACGTTTTTTTTTTTTTTTGAAAATTAATCAAACTCACGTTCGGTTGGCAGTTTTCTAAATTTAAATTTGCTAACGTGCATATTATGCTTACTCCATAGTTTTGGGCACAACTTTACTCTTATTCACCCAATACTTTATTCATACTCCTCATCTCATGTTTGCTATCCTTTAAAATGTACTTATCTTCTTATCAATATATAAGCTAAATAAAATGAGTTAACTAACTTTAATTTTATGCGAAAAACTTACCTAGCATGTACATGTTGAAATAAATACTATTTTAATAGGATCAATTATTCTCCTCTTATGTTCCTAATGAAAATCAACAAGCATAAAATATGGTAGATAAATCAAGTATAACATACAAGAATTTTAACATGAAAAAACCTACCCAAGGCGAAGAGTAAAAAACCACGGACCGAAGTCAAATCTCCACTATAATCGATAATGAGTAACAACAAATTTTTTCTAGTTACAACTAGAGGTATACAACGTATAAGAACTAAAAATAAATAATCTTGCCAACAAACAACACTAAACCAAGAGAAATAAATAGAAAGATCTCACAAATTGTGGAACAGAATCGCCCTCTAGAATCTGGCTGTAGAAAGCTTCGAACCCAATCTTCACTGTTCAGATTGAAAACCCTCGTGTAAAGAACATGTTATCCAAATTTTAGCTCGATCTGACGGTGGAATAGCTCGAAAATGCCAAAATTCGGAAGCTGGCCGAAACCTCTTTTCTCTCTATTTTCTTTCTCTCTCTAAAATGTTGTTTCTCTCTCTTGCTACGGTTTTTCCAGATTTTCTCCAAAGTGATAAATCCACTTTTTAAATATGTATGCCCTAATGACCCTTAAATGATGGGCCTTCACAAGAGTGAATAAAACTCAACTGTACCTTGTACTTCCCAACATATATGAGAATAATAATTGTTACATAGATTTTTTTTTTTTTAAATGCATTAAAAAATATATATAATGATGATTTGATTAATAGCACAATATTTATGTGACAAGTTATTATCCTTTCATTGTATTAAAAAATATGTACAAGTTACCTTCATCTGGTTCACCGGTACTACCAAAAAGTCTCATGCTTAGTCCATACTATCCGTAGAGTTTGTAAGACTGTGACTGGTCCTCACGAGTATCACAAGCCCATGGCTGTTTGCTGCAAAATCCCTCGTTAGACTTCAGTTCTAGTCAATCGTTGCTATCTTATAAATGTGAGAGAGTTTCAAAATTTTACTCTTCACCATTATAGTTTGAGTAAAGAAATATCTTGAATTCAACCAAACAAAATTAGGGCTCTAGGGAATGGTCCATTATAAAGGCCCAATGCACAACATTTGTGGGGTGAAAATGGATATCCACCTTTGTCAAAAAAGAAAAAGGAAGAATCATTTGACCTTGTGACATTTTCCATGGAGCAATCTTTGACATAGGGATCGTCATCATTTGAAATTGAATAAGAACATATTTCTTCATTTGATACCTTCCTTGATATCTCTAAACTTTCCACCCGCCGTTAACATAGTCATCATCTTCTACATGCTTAAAGCTTCATATAATATTTTTATAGTTCAAATTGGAGGAAAAGACCACAAATAGAAATGAATTAAATTATAACCAATCAATAAGTGACCCTTTCGACACCGTTAAAACATCAATTACTAAACTAATAGTGGACATGAGTTCTCATTTCTTCCAAGTTTCAATAATCTTAACACCAAACAAACCCATTGAACACCACTAAAAGAGTCAAGCAACAAAACTCCTCCTTTGCCTAAATCTTACTCAATCTTTCAATTTTCAAAATCCCCTTCAAAATTCCTTTAGTCTCAATTGCTTTCAAGGCATCACTAACCAATTAACATCCCTTTTCCTCCACTCATCTCCCAATTCCCTACATTAAATACATTACAAATCCCCAAACTTCCATGAACAAAATTACATTTAATTTCATTTCAACATGGAGATCAAAACAGCCGACGAAGAAACCCAATTTCAAAACGACCCAAAACGCCCACTCTTGCGAGAAACAACCACAAATGGAAAATCCCCAATTCAAAAAGCAATTTCCCAGACATTTCAGAGCACTGCCCATTTAGCCAATCTCTTACCCACCGGAACCGTTCTCGCATTTCAGCTCCTTTCCCCTGTTTTCACCAATGAAGGAAACTGCGATTCCATTTCCCGGTATCTTACGGCGGCGCTCGTCGGTTTCTGCGCATTGTCCTGCTTTCTTCAGAGTTTCACGGATAGCTTCAGAGACGGTAAAGGGAATGTTTGTTATGGGTTCGCTACTTTCGGTGGTTTGTGGGTCATCGACGGCTCCTGCGAGCTGCCGGCGGCGGTGGCGGCGAAGTATCGGCTGAGATTTATTGATTTCTTGCACGCTTTCATGTCGATTATGGTGTTTTGCGCCGTTGCTCTGTTTGATGAGAATGTGGTGACGTGTTTTTATCCGGCGCCGTCGGATCGGGCTCAGGAGATTTTGACGTCTTTGCCGGTTGGGATTGGGGTGTTTTGCAGCATGTCGTTTGTTATTTTTCCGACCAGACGACATGGAATTGGCTTTCCGATCTCTGCTGATTGACCGGCGGCGTTCTGTTACTCGCCGGAGTTTCTAGTTCGCTGATACTTTGTGTGATTTTCATTGTTTTTTTCTTTTTTTAATTATTTTAATATTTCTTGAATTGATCTATTCAAATAAATGATTCCTTTGAAGCAGACACTGAACAGAAATATGGATAGTTTCAAAGTTAAGAAAATGAAAGATTGAATTAGTGGTTGACTATACTAGGCTTGAGCTTTATCAAATAACTGCTTAGAAACGACTATTTGGGAACTTAATCTCTTTTTTATTTTAACAAATGGAACTAGTATTAAAGTTATTATTATTTTCTAATTAAATTGCTTATTATTAATTCAATCCATAATTTTTTGATTTTTTTGTCTTTTTTTTTTTTTTTTGAAATGGATTTTTTATTGTCTTTTTGATAGACTATTCAGGGTGATTCTATTTTTCAAAATCTTAACCAAATTAAATGAAAGAATTATTCTCTTAATTTAAACTTATAATATATATATA
>JBBMKA010000026.1:1939301-1982198 GCA_037833695.1 Sechiopsis laciniata
AACAACTACAATGAGAGAATTTACATCAAAGAGAACAAAAAAAAAAAAAAAAAAAAACCAATAAGCAAGGAAAAGAGATTTGACACAACCTTTGATGACTTTGAGAAGAAACTTGTATTTGTGCTCCGATCTTACAAGAATTACACCGATTTTGTAGATTTTGACTTGCAATTTAAAACCCCCAAATAACGCTTCAAGAATCGCTTCCTCCTTCCAGCTTTGTTCAATAATACGTGCAAGAAACAATGTATCTTCGCACAAGTTTCGAATGGCGACTAAAACCAAGAGATGGCGTTTCGCCCGAATGGCGGCGGCCGGAGGCGGTGAAAGGCGAATGTCCATGTGTGGCGGCAAGAAGATGAGAACCCCAATGGAGTTCTTAGTGGGTTTTTGCAAATGGGGGGAGAAATTCTTCTCCCATTTTCTCTTTCATCCCTCTTCAATCAAATTACCTTTGTGTCTCCAACCCTTTTTTTTTTTCTCACAAAACAACTTGCTTATTTTTGCCTCTTAACTTCACTAAATGCCAAGCACTTAACGAATTCAACAAACTCTCTCAAATGTAAATTAAGATCAACATACTTAATGATTTAATGAATGCAATGACATTTATATAGATTTCAAAAAAGGTGCACATGAGTTTAATAAAATTGGTTCCACCTAATTAAACCACCAATTAGTTATATAACTAATTCAACCTAATCTTTAATTTATTAATTGATTCTTTTAATTAACCTAGATTAAAATGTATTTAATTAATCCTAAACACATTTTAATCAACTTAGCAAATTAACATTTAATTACATGTTATTATTTAAGTATAACACACAAACCATAATAAGAATTGGGTTGAATTCTGATTTCATAAATTTTTTTAGTTGAATTAGTTCTTAAGTTAAGCAATTTTGGATTCAACTCAATTAAATTCAAAATAATTAAGAATAATACTATATATATATATATATGTAATGTCACGAAAGAAAAATAAGAGTATTAATTGAGTCCAATCTAAATAAGATATAGTTTAATATGTTGGTAAGAAAACTTTACAATGTGAATATGTTGAATTTGAATAGAACATTATGCAATTTTTTTATTAACATTTTTTTACATATGTTTTATGATCAGCTATGGACTTTCTCTTAACAAGAAAGTGTACCTAAACCTAAACGCAACTACTCAATCCAACTTGAAAATGTATCAATTTAGTTGGGTTGTATTCCTCAACTTATAAATTTAAGTTGTGTAGAAAAGAGAAAAAACATGATAAATATTTAGGTTATATCTAGGCATGACCTATCCACCTATGCGGTCATAAATGCACTACATTTTATTTATTTATTTATTTTTTTAAATTTTTTTTGAAGTTAAAATGCTGTAGAATATAGTTTACATTAAGCCACATAGGTGGGTATCAATATTTAGATTATACCCAGACATAACCTAAATGTTTTTAAAAAATATTTATAATTTATAGGTTTTGATCTTGGTGTCAATTTAATTCATATGCTTATGAAATGAAATACTTCTACCAATAACATTTTAATAATATTTTATTTTAGTTTGGATGTATTTTTTAAATTTATGTTAATACTTATTTCTTTTTATAAATTTATTTTAAAGTACTTTATATATTAAAATTTAACAATAATCTAAACTTTTTTATGGACTAAAGTTTATTCAAGACTAGAATGAAAATTTTGAAATATAAAAGGTAAAAATATTTGATTTTAAAACATAAAAGATGAAATAAAAAAACACCTAAAATTAACTTTTTCTTTTAAAAATTATCTTTAATCCAACTCAATTTAGATAATGTAAACCATATAAGTAGAAAGTTTGTTAAGGTATAGAAAAGCCGAAGGAGGGGAGCACAAAATGTAAGACCATAAATGAGAGTTTGATGAGAAGTTAGTTTGAATTGTTAAAAATTGAGAGTTGTAATCAAAAAAAATTTTGAATGTGGGTTTTTTTTTTTTTTATTGGTAAATGAGTTAGAGTGAAAACCTTGTGTGAATGTAGATTTAAAATGAGTAGTTAAAAAAAGATAATTAAAAATGAGTTATTTTGATTGATTTGAAAATGAATGAATAGAAATAAATAGTTATTTTAATTAGTTATAAATGAAGAGAAATACTTGTCTCCTTATAAATGAGAAAGACTTGTTTCTTTATTCATAAGGAGACATATATTCTTCATAAATGAATTATTAAAAATGAATGATTATAAATGATGAATTATTTTTAATAGTAAAAATGAAAAATTATTTTAAATAATTACAAATAAAAATTGGATATAATTTTTTTAAGGTTTATTTAATGAATACTCATTTTAAATTATCGATAAATTCAACAAACAAACACCTTATAACGATGATTAAAAGAAAAGTGAAGTTGATTAGCAATGATTAAGAAAGTCGAATGAAAGATTAGGTTAATACGAATAATAAAGCAATACAAAGAGATGAGGAATGGAGATTTGTGGAGGTAGAAAAAGACAGTATAAACATCCCACCGGAAATACGGGCGAACCGTACAGAAAAAATATCGCTGTTTATTCAGTTTTCTCTGATATATATTTTAATGGCGGATTTTAACTAACCCCAATTCCACTAGAGACACTCCCATTTTACTTTTTCCCCTCTCTCTTCTTCTTCTTCTTCTTCGTCTTTCTGCCATTGTTACAGTCCCCAGTATTGCAGTACTGCTCAAAGTTCAGTCTCTGCAAAAAATTTGAAAAAACCCCATTTTCCCTTTCATTTAAAACATCAAATCCTGATTTGATTTCCCAAAAAGAAAAAGGGGGAAAAAGGGTTGATCAAGAACAGAGATGGGTCTGTGTTGTTTTCTGAGCTTGACCCTCTTTTAGCAATGGCGATGGTGCATCCTTTGAAACCCTTCTTCTATTTAACCTTCTCTCTGTACTTTCATCTTTGATTTTTAGAGGTTTGGTTCTAATGGGTGCTTTGATTGATCTTAATACCACTGAAGAAGATGATGGTTCCTCTGTTTCTTCTTCCTCTGCTTCTGCTTTAACTTCTTCTCCTTCTCCTTGTGTTGGTTCTTCTTCTATTTGCTTGGAGCTATGGCATGCTTGTGCTGGCCCTGTTGCGTCTTTGCCCAAGAAAGGGAGCTTGGTTGTGTATTTTCCGCAGGGTCACTTGGAGATGATGAAGGAATTTACTGCCACTGCGGTTTATGATCTTCCTCCCCATATCCTTTGTCGTGTCATTGATGTTCAGCTTCATGTAAGGGCATTTTATTGGTCTTTTGGGTGTGAGTTTTCTGCTGTTCTGATGATCCGGGTTCATGTTGTTTCTTGATTTTGCATGATTTCTTGCTAATTGAATTGGGTTTTTACCGATTTGAGTTTTGTGGGTTTTTTGGCAAATTATCTTATTGTATGAGAAATGTGGTTTTGAAGCAGGCTGAGGCTGGGATTGACGAGGTTTATGCTCAGGTCTCATTGCTTCCTGAAAATGAGGTGAGTTTTATTTTGGAGAAATTTTTGTGTGTTGATTGCATTTTGAGATTAATACACAAGAAGCTTGAAGGGGCTGATTTTGATTCCATTTAGGGTGTTTTCTGGTATAATAAGATGATATTTAAAGCTCCATTTACAAGACTGTAATACTTGGTTAAGTTAACCTATATTTAGTTTTCAGCTTTGATGAAATTCCTGTTGCTTAATGAAGTCTTGTCTCTTTTAAGTAGGCTATGATTTTTGTTTGTCTTTGGGCAATGCGGTATTGTTTTTGTTCTTCCTGGCTTGTGTGAATCAAATGAGAAGATTATGTTTCTGAATGTCTCACTTGTTTTACAGCAAATGGAGTTCAAGATGCATGAAGAGATGAACAGTGACAGTGAGGAGGAGGATGTTGAAGGTGGTGAGAAGACCACAACACCCCACATGTTTTGTAAGACCCTTACTGCTTCAGACACTAGTACTCATGGAGGCTTCTCTGTCCCGAGACGTGCAGCTGAGGATTGCTTCCCGCCATTGGTAATCGTTGAGCTCGAGAATTTGTATCTCTTATTTTGATTCACCTTGAATTGTTTACAACTTCTTTTTGTTCAAAAGCTCTTAGGGGCTGTTTGTTTGACATATTTAGCTAGGATTTAGTATTAGGATTTATTAACTCCTCTTCGAAAACCTACATTCAAACGAGTTTTTACTAACTCCTCATTTTTACTTCTAAAAATAATTCTCATTTCTAACCATTCATTTTTAATCATTCATTTATAACTACTTAATTATTTCTAACCACTCATTTTTAATCATTCCTTTCAAATCATTCAAAATAACCAATTTTTAACCATTCATTTTTAATAATTTCTTTTTTAACTACTAAAAATAATTACTCATTTTAAATCTACATCCAAACTAGATTTTGACTCTAACTCCTCTATACAAAAACTATATCCAAACGAGTTTTTGGCACAACTCTCAATTTTTAACTACTCAATATAACTTTTTAACCTAAATCCTATCTCGATATAACTCTTCAGTGTGGTTTTTTTTTTTGAAAAGTGGGAAATTGGAGCTTCGCTGTCCTATACCCGGGGCACCACTGGCTCGTTCGTAGGCTGTGGCATCGGGATACTTCAAAAACTCTTATTATCTTCAATGTGCTTCTATGGTTATCACTTTCAAATATTTGACTATTTTCAAACTTATAATTCTGCAGGATTACAAAATACAGAGGCCTTCTCAAGAGCTTGTTGCAAAAGATCTACTTGGGATAAAATGGAAATTCAGGCACATATATCGCGGTATGACATAGGAATCTTAGGGTCTCTTTAGAATGACCAAGTGCTTAAAAAAGTATTTAACTGCAAAAAAAGTGTTTTAAGTAGTTAGAAAATCATTCCAAACACACCCTTGGATTTGTGTATCCTAGTACGTGCCTCTGAGTTCCCTTTCTGGTTTGAGCAGGGCAGCCTAGAAGACATTTGCTAACCACTGGCTGGAGTGCATTCGTTAACAAGAAAAGGCTTGTTTCGGGTGATGCAGTGCTTTTTCTTAGGTATATAGGACTTGGGAGTCTGGTATAATTCATCTTTAGAATAGTTTATGGCTTGTGTAACTCATGATTTTACTTACAGGGGTCAAGATGGGGAATTAAGACTAGGGATTCGAAGAGCTTCACAGCTTAAAAATTGCTCTAGCTTTTCTAATATTTGCAGTCAGCAGCTCAATTCTAGTAGTGTCATGGATGTGGTTAATGCTATATCTACAAAAAGTTCATTTAGCGTATGCTACAACCCCAGGTATCTTAGTTGTAACTTTTAACCGTTTGATTTTATTTACAAGGATCATGCTCTCATCAATAGTGTAGATATATAGAAGTACCTTCATCTCGCATTCTATTCTAATTGGTGTTGTCTCTTTTTGTTTTGCAGGGCTACATCTTCTCAGTTTGTCTTGCCTTTTCACAAGTTCTTGAAAAGCATTAACCATTCTTTCTCTGTTGGAATGAGGTTCAAGCTGAGTTTTGAGACTGAAGATGCTGCAGATCGAAGGTGTGCTAATAATCATTTTCTGCTTTGTGGACAAAATATGGTGTTGGAATCTTCCCTAATATTTTTTTTGTACTCCGATCCACAGATATACTGGACATATAACTGGAGTTGGTGATGTGGATCCGATCAGATGGCCTGGATCAAGGTGGAGGTCCCTTGTGGTATGAAACTTTCACAAGCTTACCTTTTACACAAAATAGTTCAAGTTTAAACATATTCTTCATTCTTTGGAGCTTTTTAAAATTCAAATGATTTTTCATTCTGCATATCTTTGTTAAGTGTGTTCTGCTTCGACTTTGCAACCCAGCTTATTTCCCTAATGAAATCTATGTTCTCCTTAGATATTTGTGTGTTGTCAAAAGAAAAAAACATTCATGTTGTAGTAAATTATTTTTATCTACTGGTATTATGTGATAGATTCTAGTTCTCTCTTTTTCTCTCTCTCTCTGAACCACATCATTATGTGTGCTAAGAAAGGTTCTTGAGCGATGCTTAGCTCTGGATATTCTGCATTTCACATTCCATCTAGTAACTGAAATTGAATTATCCACATACAATTAGATAGAACTTTGTACATTATTAAAAAGGATAAATGCATACTTGAATTAATAGTAGAATTATATGTTCACCAAGGCAAATCTAATGTGGAAACTGCAATGCACACGCTGGGAGGAATTTTCCATGTTCTGGTGCTTGCCATTGTTTATATGATTAAATCTGATTTCTTTCAGGTGAGGTGGGATGATGGCGAAACTAACAGGCATGGCCGGGTTTCCCCGTGGGAGATTGAGCCCTCTGGTTCTGTTTCTATGTCTAGCAACTTGGTTGCCCCTGGTTTGAAAAGGACTAGGATTGGGTTCTCTCCCACAAAATTAGAGTTTCCAGTTCCAAGTGAGTCAGTCATTTTCACTGAGAGAAATTTAACTTAAACCACTTATTCTCTCAGGTCTCAGCTATCATTCATTGTCCCTTTTGTTATTTCTTGCAGATGGGATTGGAGCATCAGACTTTGGGGAATCTTTAAGATTCCAGAAGGTCTTGCAAGGTCAAGAAATTTTAGGTTACAGTACTCCCATTGATGGCGACGACAACGTCCGTCATCCACCCGAGAAGAGGAGATTGTTTCCTGGTTTACAGGGTTCTGGGATTGCTCTTATGAGAAATGGCCCAAGAAACCCATTTATCAACTCTGAAACCTCCTCCCGGGGTATCATGTTTGATGAATCCTTCCAATACCATAAGGTCTTGCAAGGTCAAGAAATATTTCCAAGTCCGTTTTACAGTAGGGCCATTGCCACCAATGAAGTCAAGGCAAGTGGCGGTTACGGTCCTGTCGATGGCGCTCGGTTCTCTAGGTCTAAAGATGGATGGCACATGAAAATGCAGTGCGAAAATTTCCTCGCACGTTCTTCCATTCCATCTGTACAAGTCTCATCACCATCATCTGTATTCATGTTTCAGCAGTCGATGTTTCCTGCTCAAAGCTTCAATTCACATAACCGTGGCAATTTCGTAGAACAGATGATTATGAACAAAAGTACATCCCATAATTATGGGACAGCATTTATGACTGACCATAGCTCGAATACCGAAGTACCGCTAGGCATACACACCACTTCGTTGGGCGAGCAGAATCAGCTCGGCCTTTCAAATCCGTCTACAACTGCACCGGCGTTTACAGGCAGTGAAGATCTGTCTTCAACTTGCAAACCTGGCTGTAGGTTGTTTGGATTTTCATTGACAGAGGAAAAGAATGTTGGGAACACAGATAAGGCTTCTCCAGCAACAACTCCAATTAATGCAGGAACAACCACTGTCTTGTCTAATATTGGAGTTCAATGTCCTTTGAAGTCTCCACTTATGAGCAAGGTGGTTGGAAGCAACTGTACCAAAGTAAGTAATTTACCTGCTCGTGCCGTAGAGGCAATATATTTGTCGTAAGCATATTCGATGATTGAGTCTTCGAGATTGCTACTTGACGTCGCGTTTTTTACCTGAACTCTAACGGTCCACTGCAATGCTCAACTTCTAATTTTTTTTATTTTTCAAAGAAAGAAAGGTGGGATAAAAAAGAAAAGCTTGTCACAGCCTAATAAATCTGATCTGCAATGCAATGCAGGGGGCTCTCCAGTACAACTTTGCAAATTACAGTACCTACTACTGAATGTGTCTGACTTCTTTGGGGGGTCAGCAAGGGAAACAAACGAAGAATGCTGCCTAATTTTGTTGCTTTGAATTTGCAAAAAAGAAAAAAAAAGTTAGCATGATTTGAGAACCTTTGGATTCCTCTAGTTTTTGGGATGTCGATTCTGTTTGAGTTATCAAACGAAACGAACACTTGTTTGTGTTGATTGTAATGATATCTAGTTGTTGATCTTTTTATCTCAGATTATGATTTGTGTATTTGTTTAGAATGAATGTTATAAGAACTGTTAGTTTGGATACATTGTGATTGAAAGTATGATAACTTTTTCACTCGTATTTGTGGGATGCATGCATTCCTTTCTTGTTGTGGTGTAATAGCATGGAACAAATTTTCTATTGACCTTTGTTAAAGAAGTACACAACTTTGTAATGTCTTTGCTTTCTTTAGTTCAACAACAATGGATGGTGAGGGATACGAAAACAGAAGTTTCTTTTTTGGCATACACTTATGCTATTGAGCTATTGTTTTTGTTGGAGAAGCTGACTTATTGGTATGGACAAATCTAGAGTTGGATATACACTCCGAACTCAAATGCAAAGTATTGAGAATATTATGGAATATATTTGCATCTATAACTTTTTAAGGAAAGTTGAAATGCTTCCATTATTACATGTAAACATTGAAGTGGGAGCTAGAAAAGTTAAAGCTTGTTTCTGTTTTTTTTAACTAAATTTCCATAACACAAAGAATATCTACTTGAAATTGACAACTTTGCCTTTTAATCTACAGTGACTAAATAAACACAAGCCTAAAAAGAGTTAAAAAATTAAAATTGTAATTAGGGTTAATTTGTTGTATGTTGATGGTTGCAGATGAGACAGTGACTGTCTTGGGATGCAAAAACCAGAACGTTGGATATCAAATTACTAAGTAATGTTAGGCCAATAATTTATTCCACTGTTTTAAAATACTTCCCAGAAAATTATCAGAGCAGAACCACCCCAATGACATCGACAATCTCAAATAGATGTCAAATGTTCAAAACTTTGCCCTTATTGATTTGGATAAGTTTTTTATTTTTTTATTTTTTTCCTCTAACCTAGAATCACCACATAAGCATACTTTGGAAACCCAAAATTTCTACTCAACGGAGGTATTTGGATGAAGAGTTATTTTAAATAGTTAAAAGTTGAGAGTTGCAGTAAAAAACTTTGTTTGAATGTTTTTTTTTTGTAGAGGAGTTAAAGTAAAAATCTTGTTTGAATGTAGATTTAAAATAAATAGTTATTTTAAGTAGTAAAAATAAAAAATAAAAATGAGTGGTTAAAAATAAGTTATTTGATTGATTAGAAATGAGTGGTTTGGAAACGTGGAGTTATATTGACTAGTTATAAATGAATGATTAAAGATGAAAAAATTATTTTTTATAGTAAAAATGAGAAGTTATTTTGAACAGTTACAAAAACTCGTTTGGATGTAATTTTTCAGAGATAAATTAGTAAATCCTCCTTAAATATGACCAAACAAACAAACACCCCCTAACAATAGAAGAGATTTGAGGATGACATTATATTTAAATATATATTTTTATCATGCAGATAATAGGATGGCTCCCAAAAAAATTTAGTTTCTTTTTACAAACAAAACTATTATTATTGTTGTCCCATACAATTATTGGCCTCCCAATCTATAAAGTTTGTATCTTCCCCAACTTCTACCAAAGAGTCTATCATAGAGATGTACTTTATTTATATTCTTAATTTAAATATAAACTCAACTATATAAGCAAACTTGTTGTAAGAAAAATGTATATAAATAAACAAATCACATTTTTAATGAACAGTAACGGGCGGTTATTCAGTTTTGTAGTATTTTTTTTAGTTGAACACACAATATTTGAGATTAGAGAATTCGAACTACAATCTGTCGATCTATAATACATTACTGCCGAGTTAAACTCACTTTAAAATTCAGTTCTTAGTCTATTCACTCGAAATTGACACGACAAGAAATGATCCAAATTTTCTCTTTTTTTATTGAGGATGAAATGGTCCTTTGATGATTCAGTAACATTCAGTTGGGCCTCTCATATTCTCAAAAAACATATTGGGCCTCTCGTTCTGGGCCAATACTTAAATGGGCTAATTAATGGGCCATCACTATTTTCATGCTGGGCTTAAATATTGAGAATCATTTATTTATTAAAAAAAAGAGCATTTATACCCAGCTGCTAGCCTTATAACCACGCTGTCTCAGCGGCTTAAAAGACGCTTAAAACCCGAAATGACTAAAAAGCCCCTACAGTACGCTTGACGTTCCAATACTAAATGGTATTTTCACATTTCCAACACTGGAACAAAGAAAAGTTTTTACTAAAACCTCAAATTCTGCAATTTCCCTCCCCGATTTCAAAACCTTCCGATTCTTTCACTCACTTTACATAAAATCGAACGCACAAAAGGGAAAAAAAGAAAAAAGAAGCTAATTCTCATTCCTTTTTTCTTTCAATTCTTGAAGAAATTTGTAGGTAAGTTGGGGATTTTTGTTCTGTGACTTCTGTCAAGATTGTGAAAGGGCGCGAAATTTGATCGGAAGAAGGCTTGTTGAAGAAGAAGATGATGAACTTTTTCAGAGGGAGAGAGAGTTCCGTCGATGTTTCTTCTCCGCCGTCTCCTTTGCCGTCTCTTGTGCCGTCGCCGGTGTTGTCGACGGGGACTGGTCCGGCCAGACCAATTCGCCTTGTTTATTGCGATGAGAAGGGAAAGTTTCGGATGGATCCTGAAGCTGTTGCTATGTTACAGCTCGTGAAAGGGCCTATTGGCATCGTCTCTGTTTGTGGTCGTGCTCGTCAGGGCAAGAGCTTCATTTTGAATCAAGTGAGTCTGTTTTGCATTTTGTTTTGTGGAGGCATAGATTTCTGAAAGATTGGTATTTTTCATTTCGTGGGTTCTGTGAAATCTAGGGTTTTCGGTACTTGCCCTTGTTTAGTTTGTTTCTGCCTGTAAATAGGTAGCTCCTTAGAGAAACGTGTCTGAACTGGAATTCGAGTTTATAACTGTATAGGTGTACGGTAGTGATACATGCATAAATAGAAGAGTTGAAGGTTTCCCTTTTTAATTTTTAAAAGGAGAAAACCTTCTAAAAATTTGATAGCTCCTTGCAATTTTGTCTTCTTTTTGAACTGTCTTACTGAGCTGAGGAAAATAAGTTTGTACTGCTAAAAATATTCTAGAAAATTTGATACTCTAATGTTAGGTTGCTACGTTGCGACATTGAGAAGGAGGGCATTTGCTTAACGGGGTTGGAAAGTCTTGGATTTGAAACTTTACGAGTAGAGTGTGTAAGGAAATGGGTTTAGATGCTTGAGTTTATTTTATTTTTCTTCATTTTGTGATTTGCTTTTGTAAGCATATAGCATAAAGCAAGAGTTTATATACCTTAGATTTATGTAGCTCGGGGTAGTTGCTAAGTCAAAGCATAGAATTTGCAAATCTCTATACCAAACATGGGCTTTATTTTCAACTCCGCTATACATACATGCTCAACCTTTGGCCCAATGCTCCTCCAAATTCTTATCTTGCTAGTGATATTTTTGTAGGCCTAGGTAAACTTACAATTTGATTTTTTATTTATTTTTGGTTATTCTCTATTCATTACAGTTGCTTTAATTTCTCATGACACTCTGATAGAATTTCGTTTTGTACTTTTAGTACTTAGTTTTGGTGAAGAGGGGGGTATCTGTAAGGATTCAAGTGGTTGCGTGTCTTTTTTTTGTGACTGCTTTGTAGAACATACATTTTTTTTTTTTATATCCGTGACTGTCTGGGCCAGCTCGTGCACCTCGACTAATGTCACGTGACATACCGCCTGACCCTACAACATTTGGATGCTAAGGAAACCTGTAGGAAATTAATTCCAAAGTAGGTGGCCACCATAAATTGAACCCACCCCTTATGCACTCCAAGACCCTCTTTGACCAATTGAGCCACTCCATGATGATTGTAGAACATACGTGATATATTGATACTTGACAGAACACTTAGCTTCTCTTCTTCAGTGTGTAATTTAATTACGTGGACTTACAAACAACTCTTTTCTTTTGAAGCTTCTTGGGAGGAGTAGTGGATTTCAAGTAGCATCTACCCATCGGCCTTGTACTAAAGGGCTCTGGCTATGGAGTACACCCTTGAAAAGAACTGCCCTCGATGGAACTGAGTACAATCTTTTACTATTAGACAGTGAAGGAATTGATGCTTATGATCAAACAGTAAGGATTCTATCCACTATTTGATGTTGATGCTGGTTAGCTATTGTCTATTTGGCGTGGCATTGAGAAGAATGATGGCAGACTTGGCAGTGCTGGATTTTAAGTTCTTTGTGTATTGAGCTTCAATTCTTATCGTTTTATAGTGATAAAATATTTCCTTCATCATATGTCTACCTCATTTGAAGCTGTTATATTGAAAATTTCATTTGGTATTGAATTTATTCTAACGATCTTTCGCATTTTTTCCTCTATTTTTTCACAGGGAACGTATAGCACCCAGATTTTTTCTCTAGCTGTTCTCTTATCTAGCATGTTTGTCTATAATCAGGTAGAGGAACTAATGTTGATCCTTACCTTTTAGAAGCCCACCTTATCTGCAACTATTTAATTGAACATTTCCTCTATTTTCTCTCTCTACAATTGTAACAGTTACATGATACATAAATATAATGCTACCATCTCTATTGCTGTATAGATTGTACCATTTGTACTATTTCATTTTCTTTAAGGACCTCATATTTTTGTATCTCTTCAGATGGGTGGAATAGATGAAGCTGCGCTTGACCGTTTATCTCTTGTCACTCAAATGACTAAACATATTCGTGTTAGAGCTGCTGGGGGCAGAACTACATCTGCTGAACTTGGTCAATTCTCTCCAATCTTTGTTTGGCTTCTAAGGGTACAATGCACTTCTTTACCATTAATATCCATAAGTTGATTAGTTTGTTTTAAACACATTCAGAAATTAGGGCATGACTTTTAGTTTATTTCTGCAATGACCTTAAAATTCTTTCATTTTGCTCAATGAAAGCTTGGTTCGTAACTTGTTATAAAGGGAAGGAGGGAGTTACTTACACCTTATTATGTTAGATCCTCTATTTTTTTTTCACCATTATATTATGTGGTCTTCTCTAAATGAGAATTACTTGCAGGACTTCTATTTGGATCTAGTTGAGGATAATAGGAGAATAACACCTCGTGACTATTTGGAGCTCGCCTTGAGGCCGGTTCAAGGTAGTGGAAGAGACATAGCTGCTAAGAATGAGGTATCAGATCGACATTTATCACCTGTGTGGTTTGTGAATCTGTTCTCTCATTTATTTGGGCTCTCCTTTATAAGTCACAAATTCTATTAGTAGTTGGTTCATAATTCATCTTAACTCTAGAACCCCCTTTTCCAATACCCACATCAAATTTGTAATCTCCATTTATTCCTTTAATTTCAATACTTTACAGCTTTTATGTTTGTAAGATTTGTTATTTTTCCAATGTCTTTTTATATTCATCATTGTATGTTGAACTCTATGTTAATGCACGTAAAATTTTGAGATTCTGCTTTCTATGACTTTCAAAAGTTTCATTTTGGCTAATTGGGAGTGTTTTTTTGTTACCTTTTGGCCGTTTGGGGCATCTCATCTCCCCTGCTTTTTGTAGTCTCCATTATAACAATATAAGTCCGTTTTTTTAATATATAAGTATGACTTTTGGACAAATATCATTTATACTTGTATTTTATTGCGAAAAATTGAATTGTTTGTTTGGGCTGATGATCTAATTTGTAACCAAACAGATTCGTGATTCCATTAGAGCTCTGTTTCCTGACAGAGACTGCTTTACCCTTGTGCGTCCTCTAAATAATGAAAATGATCTCCAAAGACTTGATCAAACATCTGTAAGTAACTTAAGCTTATGGATTTTCTTACATGAATTTTCCTTTGAAACCAAACTTGAATGAACTTCTTTACTATTCTGTGGTTCTGCAGTTAAATAAAATGAGGCCTGAATTTAGGTCTGGACTTGATGCGTTTACTAAATTTGTATTTGAGAGGACAAGGCCTAAGCAAATGGGAGCAACTGTTATGACAGGTCCAGTTTTGGTGGGTATTACACAGTCTTACCTTGATGCTCTAAACCATGGTGCAGTGCCTACAATAACCTCTTCTTGGCAGGTTAGTATGTCTTATAATATGAACTTTTCTGCAAAGTACTTTCTGTAGATGATTTTGGAGCTTTTGCTTGTAAGCAGTAATTTTTTTCCTTCTCATATCTGAATTAGAATGTTTAGATATCTTCATTGTTTTGTACGAATATCTTATTATCAGTTGACTTGGGTGCAAAAATAAAATTTGTGGGGAAATTTTACATTTGGACATACTTCTCTCCTTTCTTTGAGAGATTTATTAAATATGTTATGTGGAGTGCGAACATATAGGATATAATTGTCTCTTTTAGTGAATTAGGATGGCATTGAATTAGAAAATAATTTCATTCATATCATTAATTTGCAGAGTGTTGAAGAAGCTGAGTGTCGGGGTGCATATGACCATGCTGCTGAAGTGTACATGTCTACTTTTGACCGGTCAAAGCCACCAGAAGAAGTACGTGGAAATGCTTTCTTGCTTTCTCATTAGAGAGTTTATGTTGCTTCATAACATTTTTTTTTTTCATCCTATAGGCAGCATTGAGGGAAGCACATGAAACAGCTGTTCAAAAATCACTTGCTGCATTTAATTCAAGTGCTGTAGGTGCTGGTTCTGTCAGGAAAAGATATGAGGGACTACTGGAGAAGTTTTATAAAAAAGCATTTGAGGTAAGAAATATTATGAATCTTGTAATTCTATGCTATTCTCTAATTGTGTGTGGGCAATTGGAAATGAGATTTTGTAGAAATCAAACTTGGATGAAAATGCATCAAATGATGCCTCAAACATTTGGTTTGAGGTGTCCCAAGTAGAAATGCTAACTCGATGCTCGAGATGACAGTCTTTCATATGCCTCTTTGGAAGGTTGACTTTTGGTAATTATATGGAAAGTTTTGTTAGAGATTCTGGAGAATTTCACAGGGTGTAAGGCAATTTTTGAAGAAACTTCAGACTGACTCGTTTCATTGACTTGAAACTTTAAGGCCAGACATTTTTATAGTAACTTTTTTCTTTTTTTTAAATTGGAACCTCTTGTAAATTTTGTTAGCTCCTTTTTGTAATCCACCATTTGTACTTTCATTTGTTTTAATGAAAGTTCGGTTTGAGGTAAAGGGAAAAGGGAAATACAATTGTAGTTAGTAACTTAATTAAATCTTTGGGTCAATAATTCTACCAAAATGAACCTTGATCTTAAAGTGCTGGACCTAATGCTGTCCATTAGTTGGGTTCCCATTTTGTAAAGAATCCTGGCCATCAAACTTTTTTTTGTGGGTATTGGTCATTTTTGTTGCTTTAGATGTCTCTTAGCTAGTTTTGGTTTTGATCTTAACTTCGGGCCTCCTTTAACCGTTTCAAATTTGTGGTTAGGTTCTATGCATTTTTTGTGGACTAGGACTAATATAGGACTTCCTTTGGCTCGTATTAAGTGTTTTGCTGGTTTCTTTGATATATTAGTCATTTCACAAGCAATTTTCTAATTTGGTTTTAAGTAATTATTATTATTTATTTATTTTTTAGTTTAGATTAATTTGACACGGTCTATACTAAATCACTGATAAGAATGAAATAAACTAGTAACGACAATGTTGTATAACTTCTAAACTAATTGTTTATACATATGTGGTGGAACATTTGATCGTCTCTTTGGATGAATGTGTTCACTATCAGCGTACAAGATGAATTGATTTCACTTGATTTTTTTTAATGATATCCGTGAGTGACCAGGCCAACTCGTGCACACATTGACTATTCTCACCGTGACCACCATGAATTGAACCCACAACCTTTTGGTTTCTTAAGGTTCTTTTGAATACTAGGCTACTCATGGTGGTTGATTTTACTTTATATAGAACTGCATATATTGTATATGGCAATGTCAAAGTATTTGAAGTAATTTTTCATTTTCCAATTTTTCTTAAACTTGCTTGTGATAGGTTATTTTCTACTTTTTGTTTTGTTTACAAGAGTTGTTTGTGTCTAATGCAGGATTATAAGAGGACTGCATACACAGAAGCAGACTTGCAATGCACAAATGCTATACAAAGCATGGAAACGAGGTTGAGAGCAGCTTGCCATGCTTCTGATGCAACTACAAATAATGTTATGAAGGTAACTTGGATTTTATTTGTCACTATTTTGGGTAAAGGACTCTTTGTGGTTAGTTCGGACAAGGACAAATGACACTTTAGTTTATTAAAAAAGTATAAACTAATGATCAGCTATGTTGAATCGTTGATGATTCTGGTTTTGAATTAGTTATGCTTTCTTGTTAGAAAATATGAACTTTGATTTGCACATTAGATACCGAAATTTCAATGGTTATGCTGTTCTTAATAACTGTTGATAATTTATTGCGCTCTGTTACTTTCTTGTGACCTGTAACATATTTCTATTTACGGCCTTTATTGAACCTGCATCCTACTTTGTCAAAGTCTCTTCTCTCGTGCAATTATTGATTCATAATTGAATTCTATATTTTCTTATGGTTGTTAACGTGTCTGTGTAGGTTCTTGGTGCTCTTCTGTCTGAATATGAAGCATCATCACATGGTCCGGGAAAGTGGCAGAAGTTGGCGACATTCTTACATCAGAGGTTTATATTCTTACATCATTATTCTTGGATTTTTGAATTAATGTGGCTGATTTGATACCATGAAACTATGCAGTTTGGACGGTCCAGTACATGACCTTATAAAGAGACTTATAGATCAAGTTGGATCAGAGAAGAATTCCCTTGCTTTGAAGTGTCGCTCAATCGAAGACCAACTGAATTTGCTTAAGAAGCAGCTGGAAGCCAGTGAGAAGTACAAGTCTGAATATCTAAAGCGATATGAAGATGCCATCAATGATAAGAAAAGACTTGCTGATGACTACATGAACCGGATAACTAATCTACAGGGTAATTGCAGTTCTCTTGATGAGAGATGCTCTGGTCTAAAGAAAACATTGGACCAAGCTAAGCAAGAATCATTGGATTGGGAAAGAAAATATGAAATTGTCTTGTCGAAGTTGAAAGCTGAGGAAGATCACGCTAACTCAGAAATTGCCGTTTTGAAGTCGAGAAGTAGTGCTGCTGAAGCAAGGCTGGGAGCTGCTCGGGAACGAGCTCAGTCGGCACAAGAAGAGGTAGAAGAGTGGAAGAGGAAATTTGACTTTGCGTTACAAGACGCTAAATCTGCTCTTGAAAAGGCTGCGCTTGCAGAAGAACGCTCAAATAATCAAACAAGGCTTAGGGAAGATGCTTTGAGGAAAGAATTCTCTTGTACTTTGGCTGAGAAGGTACCTTCATCACTGAGACTCGGTGACACTTTCAAGCATATTCTACTTCTACACTTGAATACTTGGAGTGCTATAATAAGAAGTGTCTGAAATTTGTTTTATTATGCAGGAAGATGAATTGAAGGACAAGGCAGCAAAAATTGAGCAAGCCGAGCAGCATTTAACAACTTTAAGGCTTGAGCTTAAGGTAATAAATCGTTTGAAATTCAGAATTCATTTTTTAGCAAAAAAAACTAATAAATTAAAGAGAAATTGTAGTGGATGGGCTGTTTTCACAAAATAAATAGGCGAATTTTAAAATATTGGCATCCGTATTCATCAATACACTTTTATACTGTATTATTGGGCTGTTTTCACAAAATAAATAGGCGAATTTTAAAATATTTGCATCCGTATTCATTAATA
The DNA here is from genome assembly GCA_037833695.1 of Sechiopsis laciniata. Classification (NCBI taxonomy): domain Eukaryota; kingdom Viridiplantae; phylum Streptophyta; class Magnoliopsida; order Cucurbitales; family Cucurbitaceae; genus Sechiopsis; species Sechiopsis laciniata. The sequence goes on from JBBMKA010000026.1 coordinate 1,956,842, forward strand.
CGCTTTTATACTGTATTATTAATACTCATTAATACAGTACTTTTATTGATATCCAAGAGACTATATTTTGAATTTTTTAAAAAATGGATCACATTTGCAATTATTTTCTAGACTTGACTAATATAGACAAGTTTCCTAAATTAAATAACTAGAACCCTCATGTTAGAACTTAGATTACCACAATGTAATGATAGGGTTGGGGCCTTAGGATATTAAGGAATAATATAGGGGTATGTTAGCAATTACTTGCAATTGTTGGGTGAGCTTGGAAAAGGGAGAAGAACATATGGAGATCAGCTTCAAGAAGGAAGAAACAATTCCAAGTAATTGCTAACATACCCCTATATTATTCCTTAATATCCTAAGGCCCCAACCCTATCATGTAGTTCCCTCCAACATTATTTTTCAAGGGTTTTTTATTTCTTCATCATTCTCATCTTTTGCATGCAGTGTATCACAATATGTGGATATCACTTTGTAAAAACATATGTGGATATCACTTTGTAAAAACATATCTTTCTTATACCAAAGTTTGTTTCTTCTGCAGGCTGCAGAGTCGAAAATTGAGAGTTATGATGTGGAAGTATCTTCTTTGAGGCATGAAATAAAAGAGCTGAAAGTGAGGTTGGAAACAACTAATGCTAGGGCTCAATCATTTGAGAAAGAAGCAAGGATTTTGCAACAAGAGAAAGTTCATATGGATCAGAAGTACTTATCTGAATTTCAAAGGTTTGATGAGGTTCAGGAAAGGTGTAAACTTGCCGAACACGAAGCAAAAAAGGCTACAGAAATTGCTGATAGAGCAAGAAATGAAGCTAGTGCTGCTCAAGAGGGAAAGAATGAGATGCAGAGGTTGGCAATGGAGCGGTTGGCCAAAATAGAGAGGGCTGAGAGGCAAATTGAGAATCTGGAAAGGCAGAAGAAAGGCTTAGTGGAAGATGTGCAACAAATCCGGGGTTCAGAAATGGAAGCACTGTCAAGAGTTGCATCATTAGAAGCAAGAGTTGAAGAAAGGGAAAAAGAAATCGAATCTCTACTGAAATCGAACAACGAGCAGCGAACTAGCACTGTTCAGGTTCTTCAGGGCCTTCTTGATTCAGAACGTTCTGCACATGCAGAGGCCAACAACAGGGCAGATGCTCTCTCTCTTCAGTTGCAATCTGCTCATACAAAAATTGATCTACTCCAACAAGAGTTGACTAAAGTTCGTCTAAATGAGACCGCATTGGATAGTAAGCTGAGGACTGCTTCCCATGGGAAACGTCTAAGGGTCGATGATGCCGAGATTGGCATGGAATCCGTAGACATGGACACTGGTGAGAGATTTTTCAGAGTAAACAAAAGATCTAGAAGCACAAATAGTCCTATGAAGTATACACAACCAGAGGATGGTGGATCGATTTTCAAGTGCGACGAGGATGATCATAGCCAACAAACAAATCAGGAGGACTATACCAAGTTTACAGTCCAAAAGCTTAAGCAAGAACTCACAAAACACAACTTAGGCGCCGAACTGCTTCAGTTGAAGAATCCGAACAAAAAAGACATTCTTGCTCTGTACGAGAAACGTGTACTCAAACTATGATGATAGTAGATTTGTTCTTAGGGTTTGTATAGGTCGATGAATGTAATCTACATGGAGATATGAAGTTGTTGATCAAGTTAGGATTAGAGGGCGTTCTAAAGTTTTTAAGGGGTTGGTTTTTGGATAATTTCATGACCATTTGATGGGATAGTAATTTTCTCCATGTTTTCTTCTTCTGATTAGATTATTTGTTCTTTGGTGCAGATTTGAATATGGTGCATTCTTCGTTTGACCTTATGAGGGTCTAAGCCTTGTTTCAATGAAGTCTTGGGTCATGTTCATAAATTTGCATTTGCTAGCAGGGAACAAGCTGATGACATTTTTTTTAGGAAAATACTGGTAAATGTTACTTTTATTGACTAGTGGTTATATGGTCCGAGTTGAGTTAAGTTTGGACCAACCTGTTGGTTGAACTTCAAAAAAAAAAAAGTTCCAAAATAAGACCTTTAAATTGGGATTTTCAATGTTTGAATAGAGTTGCTTGTGAAAAAATCCATTATCTATTTCTTTTCTTTTAGTAGAATTTATCAATGATGCAGTACTAAATTTGAGTTGTTGTCAAAAGGGACAGAGCATAAGTGACATTATCCAGTAATCTCTACTACTGAGGTTATTTAGTATAAAAGAAGTTAGATGTTCGAAACCTCTCCACAATTGTTAAACTAAAAAAGAGTTGGGTTTTCCAAATTGAGAATAACAACTAGAGCTGATATTTGATAAGAATGGTTTTCAATAAGAGTGTAAACGATTCGTTTTAAGGGCCATACTGAAACCGAACCACCCAAAATTTTACATGCAACATTGTGAAATAAATTTAGACCAATTGTGCCGCATACATTCTTTATTTCCTTCTTCATTAGTAATATATATATTGTATTTACTAACATCCAACTAAATATAAAATAAAGCACCTCATCTATAATTCAAACCAGGTTTAGAAGTCAACCAAGTGATAACTACAATACCCATTTGAGTTTTAAACATATTTTTAACATACATACAATCGGTTTATATCCAATACAACTTATTAAAAATTAAAACCGACCAAAATTATTATGTTTTTCTTATTTTAAAATTGAAATCTCTCAATAAATTCAGTTTCGGCTCAATATGATATTGGTTTCGGTCGGTTTTAGCAATTTTTCGGGTTTACGCTTTGCACCCCTAGTTTGCAAGCATATAATCAAAGAATACAATAATTTACTTTCAAATACAAAAGTAATAAAAAGGAAATAATGGTTTTGACCATAAACCAAAAAAAAAGATTCTCTTCTCATAATTGGGAACAAAACCAGATTGTTCTAAACAGAATGGATACAACTTGGGAAGGGGAGTTCCCATCACAACTTTGATTCTTTGCATTTCCCATTTCACTTCCACTATGTTTATTCATTGCCATTTCACAACTTGGGAAGGGAAAAAAAGGAGATGAAGTAATTCAAAGTTAAAGCAGCTACCTAGCTGAAAGGCATATGCATGTCATGAAGTAATTCACTTCCACTATGTCATGGAAGGCATATGCATGTCATGGTAACTTAAGAACTTTGCCATGTTTGTCTCCATTTTCTGCCTCTCTATAACAAAATCTGATACCAACTGAAGACCTAAGGTAAGCTCATCAATGAATCTATTACTTACACCACGTTTCCACTATCCGATGCATCGTTGAAATAGTACGGTGTCAATCTTCCCACTTTTTTGCCGATCTTCAAATGGCTATTCGTACGAACTTCTTCCAAAAATATAACCACTTGTCTCATCGATGGGCGATTTATAGGTAGAGGGCTGCTGCATAGAAGGCCGATGTTGAGGACTTCCAACATTTCCTCCTGGTGATGTGAGTCCAATTTGGGGTCTAGAACATGGTTGATGTCTTTCTGTTCTATCTTGGCGCATACCCATTTCACCAAATCATTTTCTTCAAACTCGGGGTCAGTCGGGCGCCTGCCCGTTATCAATTCGAGAATAACCATCCCGAAGCTAAAGATATCGCTCTTCGTGTTCACTTTCAATGAATAAGCATGCTCTGCAGAATGCAAGTAGTACAAAGACAATAAGCTTGATAACAAATGAACTCGCATTATCTTGATAATTCAAGGCAGATGTTCTCAATCTATTTATAAATGCCAGAACAGATCATAAACAAATTGATTCAGAATAGCTCAAAATCATGAATCAGTCATGTTGAATGCATAAAAATGAAAAGACAAGCTCACCTGGGGCAATATAACCACAAGAACCAGCAACCACTGAGTTGGATTTATCCTTGGATATATCGAAAGCCGTGGCTACTCCAAAATCTGCTATTCGAGCTCCGAAATCAGCATCCAACAAGATGTTATTGGACTTGACATCTCTGTGTATAATTGGAGGCACACAATCATTATGAAGATAAGAAAGCCCCTCAGCAACATCCAAGGCTATTTTGTATCTTACCGGCCAATCCAACAACTCACTTTTACTGCCATGAAGCACATCTCCTAAGCTCCCATTAGGCATGTATTCATAGACCAGAAGCCTGCAGTTTACATTGGAACAACAACACCATAGTTTTACTATGTTGTTATGCCTGATTTTACTCAAAGTCTTCACTTCTGCATCAAAAGCATCATCTCCAGTCCAATTTTTCTCGAGATCAATGCTCTTTTTGTCGTTGGGGTCCTCGACCCAAAGTTTCTTAACTGCAATGATTTTTCCATTTTTGAGTGCAACCTTGTAAACTTGGCCAGAGCCTCCACTACCTATCACATTGACTTCATCCAGAGAATCCACAATCTCGTTCTCGTCGAATGACACCTTGTGAAAGGATATCATCGTCCATTTTGATTTGATTTTGAGACTATTTTCCCTAAGGTATTTCCTGAACTGAATGTGGAATATAATCACTCCAGCAAGTAAAAGTGCACCCAACGATATAAGAACAGTGTACAACATCCAAGTGAAATCTTCTCCTTCGTCGCAATCGTCGCCTGCTTCTTTTCGTATTGGTTTAATTGGTTTACACGCACCATTTCCCTCCCTACACAAATCAGGATTGCCCAGAAAGCTATTTTTGTACCCTGTTGTCTCAAAGTGTGAAGGAAGTGCCCCAGTTAAGTGATTGTATGATAGGTTCAGAACATTGAGGTTCAAATTCTGTAACCCATTTGGGATTCCCCCAGAAAATTGATTGCCTGAAAGATCAAGGTAATTGAGTACTGGCAAGCTAGCAATTTTCTGAGGTATTTCCCCAGAGAAGTTATTATTAGCCAGGTTGAGCTCATTCATCCTTCCCCAAGCCTCAAACCTGTCACCGAGAAACCCGGAAAACATGTTGTTTTGAAGATCTAACTTGGCAAGGCGTCTCAATTTTGTAAGGCTCTCGGGAAAATTCCCTATGAACTTGTTATGGTCAGCAGAAAACTCTACCATATTCTGCAAAGAGCCAATCTCATCCGGAATAATTCCAGAGAAATTGTTGTGAGAGAGGAGAAGCAAACTCAGATTTTTGGAATTAACTATCTTCTTTGAGATTGGACCAGAGAATGAGTTGTTTGAGAGTTCAAGAAGATTAACACCTGGAAGTCCCCATACATTTTCTGGTACATAGCCCGAAAAATTGTTGTTCCCTAATCGGATCCTGGTCAGACTATGGCACTTACCGAGACTCGCCGGGAGTTCGCCGGAAACCAGGTTGTTGATCATCATTATCTCTACCAATACTCCTTTCTCACACAATGCCCCTGGCAACCGGCCGGTAAAGAAGTTGTCTGAAATGTCTAACGATTTCAGAGGCGAATATTTCCCCAAATCTCTTGGTAACTCCCCTGTTAGTCTATTCCCAAACAGCTTGATTTCTCTCAAAGTCCTCGACGCCCCCATACATTCCGGCAAGCTGCCCTCGAACTGATTCTCAAACACATTAAGGCTTTCGAGTTGCAACTCAAACAATTCACCTGGAATCGGCCCAACTAATTTGTTCATCGACAAATCCAGCATCCGCAATAACTTGAGTTTTGAAAACCCATCCGGTAACACACCAGACAACGAATTGTTAAACAACTCAATCTGTGTCACGCTGGATAACTCCGTCAATGCCGCCGGGAACGACCCACTAAGCCTATTCATACTCAAATCAAGAAGAACAAGGTGCTTAAGCCCCCTCAACGTATCAGGAATCTCCCCCTCCAAATTACAATTCGTCAACCAAAGAACCTCAAGATACGACAAATTCCCAAACTCCGCTGGAATTTTTCCAGGATTAAACGGATTATAAGACAGATTCAACATCCGAAGATTAGAAAGGTTTCCAAGAAACGCAGGAATTGGACCCCCAACAAAATTCAAAATAATAGAAAACGCCTCAAGGTTCTGCAACCGAGAGAAACTCTGCGGTATTTCACCGGAAAAGTTATTCCCAGACAAATCCAAGTAACGAAGATTCGGCAAATTGCCAATGGCGGAAGGCAAAGAACCAGTGAGAAGATTTTGACTAAGATCAAGATACTCAAGATTTGAACATTGCGAAATATCATCGGGAACAACAGAATGCAAGAAATTATTGTAAAGAGACATGTAGAGAAGATGAGGAAGCTTACAAAGACGACTAGGAAATAGGGCAAAAATATGAGAGCTCGGAAGCTCAATCGAAATGACCTGAAAACGATCATCGCAGGTGATTCCGTACCAAGAACATGGATTCCGGTCACCGGAGTTCCAAGAGGAGAGAACATTGTCGCGATCTTCAATGGAGTTTTTGAAGGATTGAAGAATTTGACCATCTTCGTTGAGAGAAAAGGAAAATAGGGGAAAACAGAGGATGAACAAGAAGAAGAATAGAAATCTTGGGCTTTGGCTTAAATATAATACCATAATGTAATTATGGTATTATATTTAAATTGCCAAAAAAAAAAAAAAACAACAAAAGATTTTACTTTACAAAATTAGAGGTGAATTTGTGAGTTTTATTTATGGGTATTTAGAATGTAAAGAGAGGCTAAATATTGGGAGGGCACTTTAGTCAAATGGCAAACAAAAATTGGTTGTAAGAATGGGGTCCTCTTACTCCCAAAACAAATCACTGTTTTATATATAGATATTTCCAACCAAATCCCACATTTTATATCAAAATTCCAACAATTACTTTCCAATTATAATGCCCAAAGTTAAGATAACTTCTTCTTCTTTTTTTCCTCATTTTCTTCGTATAAATCTAGTCATTATGATTTAAAAAATAATTAAATTTAGTCTTTTTAGTTAAGAAAAAAAAAAAAATTGTTTTGTCATTATGGTTTAAAATATTAAAGTTCCATCTATATGTTGAAAAAAATAAAATCTAGTATTCATACAAAATATTTACCTACTAAATATGGATAAATTCATGGTTAAACTCACAGAATTAGTTTATTATTATTATTATTATTAATACATACAATCAATTATTACCAAATAGAAAAAAACTAAATACCACTTTATAAAATCAACAAATAACCACATGCAACAACCTGGTGAGACAATCACATATAGGTAGAGATGTCCATATTTCCGTGGAGTTGGGGCCCGCGGGGATAACTTGCCTCGAACGGTGTGGTGAATCTGTGTTTACGCACAAAATGGGGAAGTGAGCAAGGATGAAAATTTTCCCGCAAGATAAACGGGGACGATAAATGTATTCTTTATCCATGTTTCTCCGACCCTGCTCCGTTTACATTTTATTTTATTTTTATTTTGAAACATATTTTTTCCCTTTTTTTTTACCAATTTATTCTTTAGTTATAACTTTTTGTTTGTAAAAATATTTATTGGGGAACCTGATCCCTCGAAATTTTTTGTAGAGACGAAGATTGATTTTGATGGCAGAGACGAGGATGGAAAAACTATTCCCTGGCCCTACCCCGTCCCGTGGACCTCTCTACATATGTGTCATGTTTGGGTTGGATTGAAATTTTGAAGGAGCAGTAATCCATATGTAACTCTAATACCATATTAGATACCACGATATTCCACCTCAAAAGTAAAAAGACTAGCTCATATACCATTTACAGATGTTGAAGACTCATCGCCTTTTCAATGTGGGATAAGATAAAATATAAACTTTGTCACATTAATTTTATATTGTATTCCAATTCAACTCCATGGTCACGGGTTCGATCTTGAAAATCGGTATTTGTCTCTTATCTTATTTGAAAGTAGTAGTACTCTTGTATGTAGGGTTTGTGGTTCCCCCAATTTGATGTTATGGTTTCTAAAACCCTCTTATGACCACCATGAATTAAACTAATTACCTCTTAATTACTTATGAGATCTCTAAACCACTAAGTCACTCCATGATTATGTAAATTGTATAAATTTTATTTACATAAGTTTTATAACTTTTGTGACATCACACTTGACTAAGATTGGTAGAACGAGAAGCTCAAAACACGATAGGAATTACTCGATCAAGTTATTTTAATGCACTTTATGATGTTCGAACTATTTTTTTTTACAATTCCTACTCAATTGAAAAGTTGTTTGAAGCAAGAAAAATATGAATGGTTATGGGTGAATTATACTCAGGTTTAAGCTATTGACAATCATTCCAACATAATCAATATTTATTCCCTCGTAATCACCATTCATCCATTACAAACACTTTTCATTCCCTTACCTATTATCTATTTATTCCTCCTACTAATTTTATGTGGGAAAAAACCTTCCCTAATTACTACAAGAATAAGTAGAAAAATACTGACAAATTAACAGGAAAAATTAAAATAAAGAACACAAGATTTTATGTGGAAAAACTCCTAAATCGGAGAAAAAACCACAGACAGAAAGAACTTCCACTATGTGACAAATTGTTACAATCACATAGAATTCTCTCACCGACCTCAATTACATAAATACTCTCTTCAAAGTTTATACTACTCTCACCCTTTGCCCCACTCTTCACACGAGAATAAAAAAGAAATTTAACTAGAGTCAGTCCACCAAAGCCAGTTGCTCTATTTATAGTGCTTGAGCACACCACTTCCTTTTAACTTTCCGATTTCTTGGCATTTCTGATTCATTGAACCTTTCCGATTACTTGAACCTTTATGATTCCTTGAATCTTTCCAATGTAGAAAATCTTCTTCCTAATATTTTGTAAAAATTCCTAACAAATTCCACCTTGGCAAGATATTTGAAGAATCCACATCTTCTGCTATAACATTGTCTTATCTGACAATCATAATCCTCAACTATGAAAAATATAACATATTCCACCATAAAAAGTATAACACTTGAAATATCACATTCCAAGATTTCTCTTCTTTGTCACATGTCGATACACCCTGCTGAAAATTATGGTGCAACTTTCACCTATTTGGCTTACCTGAAAGTTCTTCAGCCATCGACATAACTTCCACCACACACCTTGCATAAGTGCCAAGTCAATGCCCGTGTGCAAACTTGTGGAACCGCTGACATCACATCCTCTATCATGGCAAAGCGAACATACCATAAGGATGATTTCTATCTTTTTTCATAAAGAATCAACATCTCCTTTAGCAAGAAAGACCACGTCAGCATCCGAACCTAAGCCTTTTGATGAACTTGCACTGTTAGGATAACTTTCTTTCATATGACCAGCCTGCCGGCAATCCCAACAACTTATCTTTTTAGAACTTCTACTGGAACCATCGGCGAACTCTACTAGATCATCATCATCGCTTGATCTTTTTGTTTTAGAAGCACCACATCTCGGTCTTCTCTTCAAATTCTTATGTGCTCTAGATTGTATAAGCACATCTTTGACTTGCACTTGCCACAAGCCAACGATCATCCTTTCATCAAATTTCTCCAAGTCAATCTTCACCGCACTTGTAAAGTTTGACATCTCTGCTTCACTCCTAATAAATCAGCAAATAGCGAACAACACTATTCACAACACCCAGCTCTAACTTGTTTAAAGAATTCTTTTTTTTTATGTGAAAGCTCAGACAAAGCTGCAACCACAGAGTATACTCGGAAATTCAAAAAACTGCTTACCTAAAGCTCTGATACCACTTGTTGGAAAAAAAATTAAATGGAAATAACAAAATAGAGAACACAAGGATTTAAGAATCCACATTGATATGATATTGTCCATTTTGGGCCTAAACCCTCATGTCTTTGTTTTTGGGCTTCTCCCAAAAGACCTGATATAAATGGAGATGATTGTCATCACTTGTATACTCATGATCTTCTCTTCATCTAACCAATGTGGGATATTTTGTTCGCATCCCAACATTTTATGCATCCTAAATATATATATATATATAAAAGTTTTCCATAATTATTCTTTACACTCAAACAAGTTAATGTATTAGGGCCTCAACATTACAAAACACCTTTCATTTCCTTACATATTTCTATTTTCTTGAATCAAATAAAAAAAACACTTATGAGAAGACATTCTCAAAATCGATAATTATTAATTCTAAAAAAAAATTGATAATTATTAAAACAGAGTAAATTTTAAAACTAACCAAAACTAAATACATTTTGTATATTGAATAATTTTTTTTTTATAGAAAAAGCATATTGAATCATTTTAAAATATAGACTAAAAAATTATAAATCACAGAAAACAAAAATTAAAATACGAGGTCGTGAGGTCATCCAAAGATTTTTACGTTAAATGAAATCATTAATCAATAAAGAGGTAAAATATCATTAAATTAAACCAACCTATTACACTCAAATGATTGATATCGTGATCGAATGGGTCAGTGACACGATTTATTATTTGATTTAGTGTTAATTCATTTTCACTCCATGGTCACGGGTTCGATCCTATCGGTATTTGTAACCCCAACTTGTACTCAAAAAAAAAAAAAAATGATTGATATTGTGTTGACTTAGGATGTGTTTATGCCATAAAAAATAAGGGGAGCATAGGAATGAGAAGGATTCTCCGTGTTTGACCACCGGGAATCATGTCCTCATAATTATGTTTTTCAAAAATCATATTTTTCATTATCTTCCGACTATTTATTATTCTCCTCCCAATAACTTTTTATACATCACATCCCTATTTTTCACTTACATCATATTAATTATTTTATCCTCCCCATAACTATTTCCTTTCCTCAAATACAAATAATCATTTTTCTCATAATCATTCTCTTCATCGAAACACATCCTTAATTGTATTACAATTCACCACGTGGAATTCGATATTGAAAAGCAAAATTTGACTCGTCTTTCTATGTAAGATAGTTTCTCCTATGAGAATTAAATTTAAAAAAAAAAAAAAAAAAAAACTACCCATTAGTCAACCAATTGCCATGTTGGCTGGAGAAGGGGCCGAAAACACAATTCATAAACTTGGAGCCCATGTTTGCAATCCAAAGTTGATGTATGAAAGAATGAAGGGCCCAATAAATTAGAAATTCAGACACAACTTTAAAAAAGGAAAATTAAGAAATAAATGGTGGGAGAAAAATATAAAAAAACAAAAGATATATAAAAGGAAGAAACTGACTTAAAAGTTCATCCAAATTCAGGAGAAGCACATGGGAAAGGGAGTTGGGAATGGTTGCAAATTAAAAAAAAAAAAAAAAAAAAAAAAGGAAAAACAAAACAAAAAAAAAAAATATAGTTTGACATTTCATTAAAAAAGAAATTAAAGAGAATTATGGAAGGTTGGATTAGAGTGAGAAGAAACTGTTGGTTATTTGTTCTTCAATTTGCCTTTACCTACAAAATTTCTTGTTCCTTTTTTACATCATTTATTATCTTTTATTATTATTATTATTATTCGATGATCATAATTCTTCAATTCTGCTTTTTTGTTCCTTGATTATTACGGTGTATTTAGGTTAAGTTTCTAAAGGGGAAAAATTCGTTGTTCGATTCTGTTTCGGAAGAGTGTTCTTCGTTTTTGATTCTAGGGTTTCCCTGTTTCTGTGTTTTTTGTTCTTCTCTTTTCTTCGATCTTCATCTTCCAATTCCATGGAAAGTGCTGCTTCGGACGATGAAAATCATAATCGGAATGATGATAATATCAACAAAATTATTAACTCAAGTGAAGGTCTTAACAAGCCTAAGCGCCAAATGAAGACTCCGTTCCAGCTTGAAACCCTAGAGAAAGCCTTTGCTAGTTCGTTTTCACAATTTTTTTCCTGTTTTTGTGTATTTTGTTGTTTATTTTTGGCGTTTTGATTTTGTTGTGTTTGGTTGATTTGATCAGTGGAGGCTTACCCAACGGAGGCGACGAGGGCTGAACTGTCTGTAAAATTGGGGCTTACTGATCGGCAATTGCAGATGTGGTTTTGTCACAGGAGGTTGAAGGACAAGAAGGCACCGACACCGGTACCGGCCAAGCCGAAGTTGGTACCAACGTTGCCTGATTCTCCCCCCATTGATGAATTGAGAGTGGTGGCAGAGCCGGGTAGTGATTATGCTTCAGGGTCGGGGTCGGGGTCGAGTCCGTTCGGGGATGCTGGGTTGCGTAATGTGGGACTTAGAAGTGGGGGAGAGGATGTGCCAATGGTGAGAAGGTATTATGAACCTTCAAGGTCTATTATGGAACTTAGAGCTATTGCTTGTGTGGAGTCTCAGTTAGGCGAGCCAGTGAGGGAGGATGGACCTATTCTTGGGATTGAATTTGATCCATTGCCACCTGATGCTTTTGGAACACCTATAGGTATGAATGATTCTTATTATTTTATTTATAACCGCAAATCAGAGCTTAGCTCCCCTATACTAGTAGTATCTGCGCCCGCTTCAAGGCCTTGATTAAATACTTTTTCTTTGGATTGGAGTGTTATGAATATGGAGAATTATATGGTTAATTGGAGTGATGTATCAATAGAGGTGAGCCTAAGAAAGACGTGTTCTTGGGAACCCAGTTAAAAAAGAACGGTGCTTTCTTGGATTAATTGTTTCGGTGTTTTCCTTTAGAATCTGATTCTTGTGAGTATGGTTTTTTTTTTTTTTTTTTTTTTAAAGATTGGAATCCTTTGTTGTGGCTTCATTCCTTTTTTGTTTTTGTGTGAGGGACCTTACCGGAAAGCACTCGATGTTAGATTAGTCCTTATAAAAAAAAATATAAGAAAAAAATTGATAAGTGTTTGAACTAGTTAAAACTTAAAAGCTCTTCTCTCAAGTTCAAATGTTATATAGAGGACATTTTTTTGGCCTTAGTTTTCTTTACTTGCATGATAAATACTCTGCCATCTAAAGCTGTAAAGTTGATTTGTGGTTTTTATTTATTTGAAGAGAAAATTTTGCCACATTTTTTTTCTTTAATGGATAAACTGCTTGAAAAGAGTTACTTGGTTCATTGTATTTATTCAAATATACCTCATAAATCTATTTTGTTTGCATTAGCCGTACTCTATTATGATCAGTTTTTCTTTTAGAATGTTGTTTTTTTATTGAGTATGACAAGTATACTTGGCAATAATAGTATTTTGCTGAACATGTTGTTACTTCTTGTGATTAAACAGTGGCAGAACAGCAGAAACGATCTGGGCATTCATATGGGGACAAATATGAACAAAGGGATGCAAAATCAAATAAAGTTAGTCTATTTTATTAACTGATATGCAGTGTTTAATTATTGTACTTAAGCTTTTCTACCCAATGGTGATTCATCCTGATGATCTAAACCTTTCCTCATATTTTTTTCTTTTCCCTCTGTCTCTATTACTCACAATGTTATGCCTTTTGTGTATAGAAATTTCTATTGGGCACTTCTCTAGAGGTCCTCACCTTTTCCCCCTTGCATTTATGCCTTAGAAAGTTGCTTCAGCATATCTGCAGTCTGCGCTTTAGAACATATTGGCAATTGTACTACATGTTTTTTTAAACTCTCCTAATTGCTATCACAGTGAATCTATGTAAATTAAATTTTATTGTTCATATAAAATGAAAGGATGCACACGCAAAAACAATTAGTCCACCTCGAAGGGAGCTTAAATACAGAAAACGGAAACAAAAGATTGTAATTATAAGAAAGGGCTCTAATTTCACCTGGGATTATTACTACAAAACTCCTTGGTAACATACATCCAAAGGGAAGTGTTGTAGTTAAATATTATCAAGCTAAACAATCCACAATGAAATAGCTAGAAAGGTTGTCCTCCATCGGGCTCTTCCCTTGCCCCTAAACAAGAGGTCAATCCTTTCTCCTCTACAGCATGTAAAACACCACCTCAGAAAATGGTTATAGAAGGTGCAGAGAGTTCTTAATGGATCATTCTCAAATGCATATGTTTTACTAAGTTAATATCAGTGTTTAAAAGGCGCGCCTGGGCTCAAGTCCCACCTCTAGCGCCTCGCCTGTCCCAGGCGAGGTGCATTACGTGAAGCCCCAGACGCCAAACGGCGCGTGCCTTGTGGGATTTTTTAATTTCCTTTGTGTTTTAGATCCCTGTACTAGGTCATTCGAAGCGCGTGAAGGTTGATAGTTGAAGATTATGTATGTTTTATATATTATTCTTGGTTAAAACTTCATTTATGTCCATGAAAAGTGTTTTTATTGTGTATACACACATATATATAAGTTTTTTGTGTTTTTTTATATAGTGCACGTTTAGTAAAAAAGCCCTCGCCTTTTGGTGCGCCTTGCGCCTCAGGCTCCACAGGCCATTGCGCCTTGCGCTTTTTAAAACACTGGTTAATATATTAACTAATGGAAATGACTTCACATGTGTATCTAATGCTTCTGGTTTATCATGTTATAATGGATTGAATTTTCATGCAGGCGAGTGCAAGGGCATTCCCCGAATATCCTTTTATGCCAGACCAGTCTAATATTAGAGGTGATGTGTATGGACCAGTTGCCCAATCACATTATCCAAATTCATTAGTTGAGGTTTCAGCAGCCAGGACACCATCATTTTTGCTTGGTCATGAACAGTTGAACAGGAGTCACAATTACCATGGCCAGGTTTCTAGGATTCGTCATTTGCCTCAACAGGAGAAGCAGGGGGTTGCAATGTCATCTCCTGCTGAAGATAGCACATTTGTTCATGCAAGGGATTCTTTTGCTAGTACTAGAACGAATTCTCAGTTTACTGATCACCCAATTGCTCGACAAGAAAACTCGTATGTCTCACCAGATGGGCATGCTTATCCTAACGATGTTGTGATTAGGATGGAAAGGAAACACAAGGTATTCTTTAAGCTTTCAAAAGATGCTGTGATACTTTTTTTGTGTGTGAATGTAGAGTTGGAATTATCTTGTTTCTTACTGTTTCCTTCTGTAGAATGAAGAAGTTCGTATGAACAAAGAAGTTGAAACCCATGAAACAAGAATGCGGAAAGAGCTTGAGAAACAAGATAATTTGAGGAAAAAGGTTTTTTTTTTAATTTTTATTTACTGTTTAATTTATTAAAAATAAATATTTTATTATTTTATTTTATAAATACAAGAAACTATGTTTAAATCATGTACTTGTTTTACTAAGCAAAACTGAAAGAAACCTTGCTTAGATAAACAATAATTTTTATTGTTGGTAGAATGAAGAACGAATGAGGAAAGAAATGGAAAAGCAAGATCGTGAAAGAAGAAGAGAAGAGGAGAAGTTAATGCGAGAAAAGCAGCGGGAAGCGGAGAGATTGAAGCGTGAGGAAAGACGTGAACATGAACGAAGGGAGAAGTTTCTACAGAGGGAGTATTTAAGGGTAAGTTAAGAATTCTTATTAGTTGCTAGGTTCTTAAGGAAATTTCTAAAATAGGTAATTAGTTATCCTTGCTCATCATCATTTCCTCTAACTTTAGGCTGAGAAGAGGAAGCAAAAAGAAGCTATGCGCAAAGAAAGGGAAGCATTAAGACGCAAAACTGCTATTGAGAAGGCTACTGCTCGTAGAATTGCCCGCGAGTCTATGGAGCTTATTGAGGATGAACAGCTTGAACTAATGGAATTGGCAGCTGCAAAGAAAGGATTATCCTCCATATTAAATCTTGATCATGACACTTTGCAGAATCTTGAATCTTTCAAAGGTTTGCATTGTTTTTGAGTTGCCACCTATTTAAGATATTAACATCTTTTGAGCTTTTTAACTTCAAATATTGTAAGATTGGGTGTAACCATCTAGGTGGTACTTGGTTAGCTCATTGGCGTTGCTAGTTCAAATGATTGTTCTTAATTAAGAAAAATGGAGAAAATATCCTTCATGTTTATTCCGTTCCCCTCTATTTATTTGTATGTACAAACGAGCGAAGTATACATTCAAAGCCCAGTTAATTTGTATTTTTGAAACTAGCCTACCTTAGTTCATGAAACTGACAAATCAGATTACTCTTGTTACTATGTACCAAACAATTTTTGTTCTTATGATAAAGATGTTTTTAGGTCTCTTGTTCTTGCTTGCTTTGGCTATTTTCTTAATCTTACAGTTAACTGTTGGCATATTATTTTTCAGATTATTTCGGTGCATTTCCACCCAAGTCTGTGCAATTGAAAAAACCTTTCAGCATTCAGCCTTGGATCAATTCAGAGGAGAACATTGGTAACCTTCTCATGGTATATCTCAAAGCCTCCCTCTTTGTATAACTCAATGAACATTTTAAGAGGCATGGTAAAAAAATTTCTCATGGTGATTTTTATTTGAAGCTGTTGGAGGTTACTTCTACACATTTTGTTTTGTATATATATTTTTGTATATCCATGCACACATTTTCTTGTGTAAATGCCGAGTTTTGTAGAATATGAATTTTGTGGCTCATTCTCTTGTATGTATGCTTTAAATTTAAGAGTTACACGATTGCTGTTAAATGTCACCTTATTCTCTTCAAATTCATAATTGTTATGTCGTCACAATTTGTTTTTAGAAAGTTTTGGCTCTGTGCGTCATGTAACTTGTAGTTCATTTCACGTCCTTTGTACGTCATCTTATTAGTATTTACTCTGGCAATGGCTATTGCAAGAACTTTTCCAGTTTGGATGCTGGAACATCCATTTGAGAGGAAATGGACGCCTAAATATCTCAAGTTTGTTTTCCAGGTCTGGAGATTTTTTATTACATTTTCAGATGTGCTAGAGCTATGGCCATTTACTCTCGATGAGTTTGTTCAAGCTCTTCATGACTATGTAAGTCACCCATGAGGACAATTTTTTCTCATTAAATATTTTCAAGTTTGCTTCGTATCCGTTTTGACACCCTTTTTAATTCAATCCTAGGATTCAAGATTACTAGGCGAGATTCACGTTTGTCTTTTGAGACTGATTGTAAAAGATATTGAAGATGTTGCAAGAACACCTGCTGCTGGATTGGGAATGAATCAGAATGGTGTTGCCAACGCTGGAGGTGGGCATCCGCAGATTGTTGAAGGGGTAATCACTCTGAATAATATAAATAATTGCATATCCTAAGATGATTCTCTTTCTATCTTAACTGAACCATCTGATATTTTATCACTTTGAATAATATAAATAATTGTATATCCTAAGATGATTCTCTTTCTATCTTAACTGAACCATCTGATATTTTATTGTGTCAGGCATATGCGTGGGGGTTTGACATTTGCAACTGGCAGAAACATTTAAACCCATTAACATGGCCTGAAATATTTCGACAATTAGCACTATCAGCTGGATTTGGACCTCAGTTGAAGAATAAGAGTTTGGCATGGTCTGAAATGCGTAGCAATGATGAGGTCTATTTTTTAATTTGTTAAATCACGGATGAACCCAAAAGCTTAGTGTAAGCTGATGAGTTATTGTCAATTTAATTCTATCAATATAACATAATTATTTAGCAATGGGCTTATGTGATAGAGCTCTTTAATTGTTGTACTTCATGACCAGAAAATTCATTGGCATTGAGTGGCAATGTCAGCAAGCAAAGGATGTATGGGAGGCTACTATAAATAATGAAGGAACTATTCATTTTAATTATATTTGTTAAACCTCTTGATAGATTATTTGCATCAGCTATAAGTTCTGGATTCCAAGGCAGCGCCTGTTCATAAATATCATCCCTCCCACATCATTATTAATTTGAACCTTCCTCTAGTACATGCATGAATTTACATATTCAAATGAGACCATTTATGCAGTCAATGTTCTTTTTATTGAGTCAGTCTTGGTTTGTAGGCTAAATGTGGTGAGGACGTAGTTTCTACTCTTCGTAATGGTTCAGCAGCTGAAAATGCATTTGCTGTCATGCAAGAGAAAGGTTTGTTAGCTCCTCGACGATCTAGGCATCGACTAACTCCCGGAACTGTCAAGTTTTCTGCTTTTCATGTTCTTTCACTAGAAGGCAGTGAAGGGTTAACAGTACTAGAGCTTGCTGAGAAGATACAGGTGAGCTTTGTATTTCTGTGGAACGAAAGATTTTATACTATGCCTTTTATGCTGGCTAATATTATTAAGAAACTTACGCATAAGTCAATCGTGCAGAGGTCTGGACTTAGAGATCTGTCTACAAGCAAAACACCAGAGGCTTCCATTTCTGTTGCTTTGACAAGGGATACTAAGCTATTTGAAAGAATAGCTCCTTCCACATATCGTGTACGTGCCCCCTACTGGAAAGATCCAGAGGATGCGGAGGAAATACTTTCAGTAGCCAGAAAGAAAATTCAGGTGTTTCAGAATGGATTTTTGACTGGAGAAGATGCTGATGATGTTGAAAGAGACGAAGAATTTGAATGTGATGATGTTGATGATCTTGAAGTTGATGATGTAGCAACGACATCTTTGGTGAACGAAGATGTTAGCAAAGGAGATATTAACTTGGGTGTTGAGAATGAGAACTTAAGTCATGATATTACTGGAAATCCACAAAATGAAATTGGCAAAGATGTACTGTTCCCCCTCTGTGGCTCCAAGGACACTAACTATTTAATACCTACAAAACAGTTTACTGTTGTTGATGAGACTGCTATTAGTGATCTTGATCAAGAAAATATGGAGATTGATGAAAGCAAGGAAGGTGAATCATGGATTCAAGGTCTTACAGAAGGTGAATATAATGATCTTAGTGTTGAGGAGCGCCTTAATGCTCTTATTGTCTTAACCAGCATTGCAAATGAAGGAAACTCAATTCGCCTTGTTCTTGAGGTAAACATCACTTCTAGTTTGGGTCATGATAGTTATTCAATGTCTTAGATACTTCAATTTTATTGGAAGATTTGGATTTTAATAATAATGGTCATATAGGATCGCTTGGAAGCTGCGAATGCTGTTAAGAAGCAAATGTTGGCAGAGGCCCAGATTGATAAATCTCGCCTAAAAGAAGAAATCATTACTAAATCTGATTTTCCAATTCACATAGTGAGCAAGGTGGAAACTGAATTCAATGGTTATGCTTTGGAAGGTGGCCAAAGCCCTATCCCCGTTGTTTACAATAAGAACAATGAAACGACCCCACGCACTGCAGAAAACCTCGGTAGTGTGCCTAATGAGAGGACTACTTTATTGCCAGATCTTTTCCCAGGCCCAGATAACTTTTTGACTCAGCAATGTGGACATGCTTCAAAGAGGACACGTTTACAGTTAAAATCTTACATTGCTCACAGATCTGAAGAAATGTACACTTACAGGTCCTTGCCTCTTGGTCGAGATCGTAGGCGTAATCGATATTGGCAATTTGTTACATCTTCTTCAAGCAATGATCCTGGTTCTGGGAGAATCTTTGTTGAAATGTATGATGGAAAATGGAGGCTTATTGATTCTGAAGAGGTAGACGCGCTGTTTCTGTGGTGCTGATTTATCTGATATAAGATCCTGTCTTTCATAGTATCTTTTTCCGATTTTTACTTACAGGGGGACATACATTGCATACTCACTACTGATTCATGGAATTAATTTATTTTAGTTTTTCGAAATGTTTCGTTCCATTTATTATTGAGCAAATCTTACCTACTTGTTGGTAAGTTTAGTGTCCATACTTATTAACACATGAGTCACATATTTTTTACTAATAGAAAGAGAAATATTTGATGAAAAGAATGATTTCACATCTATAAAAATAAATAATAGTCCCCAAGGGGTGACGCAGTGGTTGAAGACTTGGGCTTTGAGGGTATGCTCTTCTCAAGGTCCCAGTTTGAGGCTCAGCTGTGACATTACTCTTTCGATGTCTCCAGTGCCTGGCCTAGGGACGGGCGTGTTTACCTTATTTAAAAAAAAATAAAAATAAATAATAAAAATATGTGACTCACGTGATGGTAAGTATATACATAGTATTTACCAACAAGTTGGTAAGTTTTGCTCTTGGTATATTTTCTTACTTCAACAATAGTGGAGGTCAGAGATTTGAACCTGTAATCTCTTGGTTATCAGGTCATACATCATGCCAGTCTAGCTCTGTAGATCATACATTAGTATATTGGAAACAATTTGTTGTTATGGTAGATATGTGCTTTGATCCTTTTTTTGGCATCAAATTAAATTAATCAATGCTAGACAATGTTATTGAAGGAGGAAAAGGAAGAACTTAGCATCTAGTTTTGATTGTCGGGTTACTTCATGAAACTTGTTAGTACATGTACTGAATACCAGGTTTTGAGAAAAGGCTTCTTGTATTTATATGTAATAGTTAGGGTTACTTTATGAAACTTGTTAGTATATGTACTGTATACCAGGTTTTGGGAAAAGGATCGTTGTATTTTTTTGTAATAAGGCTTACCGCATATGCCTACGTCTCTTAAACCGCTGAATTTTATGGTCCAACCCGAATGCATCTTTTGACCTCAGCAATTAATCTCTCTAATTTGCAGGGCTTTGATGCTCTTTCTATGGCCTTGGACACACGTGGGGTTAGAGAATCACACCTTCGCATAATGTTGCAAATGATAGAGTCATCATTTAAGGAAAATGTTCGGAGGAATCTGCAGTGTGCCAATGTGATGGTTCAAAGTCGAATTACTCCTAAAAATGAAAATGATGTATCAAGTTCTAGTCCTGACTGTAACACCAGTTTTAACAGTCCTAGCAGTACTGTTTGCGGTTTAAATTTGGATACAATTGTTACATCATCTTCATTTAAAATTGAGCTTGGGAGAAATGAAAATGAAAAGATGGCTGCATTTAAAAGGTACCAAGACTTGCAGAGGTGGATGTTAAGAGAGTGCTTTAGCACTTCAACGCTATGTGCCATGAAATTTGGAGAAAAAAGATGCACAACGCTGTTGGGCATTTGTGATTCTTGCTTGTGCTTGTTCGATTCTCAACATTCTCACTGCTCTTCATGCCATCAAAATTTTGGCACTAGTGGGAACGATATTATTTTTCTGGAACACAAGCGTCACTGTGAGAGGGAAAGGAGGTCTAACTACTGGGATACACACGCTTTAGATGCATCTCTTCCCCATAAATGTAGATTGCTGAAGGCCTTATTAGCTTTCATCGAGGTAAGCAATAACCATTAAGGCATTTTTTAACATAATTCTGTTTTACTTCTACATGTGAAGGCTCATGCCTGCATTTTGGCTTCCTTGACCGTTTTGTGAGACTCGTATATCATTAGAACTCTTTTTTTCCACAGGTACATGTTCCATCAGAAGCTTTTCAATTGTTTTGGTCAGAAGAACATAGGAGAGATTGGGCTGTCAGGATGAAATTATCATCATCTATTGAGGAGCTTCTACAGGTATTTCTGCATTTTCTAGTGCTGAGCTCATTATAAAGTTGTTATACACCTCCAACCCTGGATCTTTTAAACTACGGGTTATCGACTATCTTCATCGACTACTCTTAAAGTAATTAGTTAGCAGTTACCACATTTGCTTGAAGTAGCAGGAACTTGTTTTAACATTAATCAGGTGTTGAAATCAGTGGTTCCTTGATTCACCATTACTGCACATGCTTGTTCACTATATTTAAAACACGATTTTTTTTCCCTAAGAACATGCTAGTTTACTCGTTGGTGCTGTTTGGCACAAGATAGTGATTGGGCGTTCACTATCTTGTAATACTGCATACAGCTAGTGAACTTGGAGTTAATATTTAAACATATTTAATGTGTATAGTGAAGTATGCATCCCTGATGTCTCTAATCCTTGCTCAATCTTGTATCTGTATCTGTATTTGAATCCAGAATCTGTTCATAGCAAATCTGGTAATTATTTTTAGTTTCTGGTTACGCTATTCTTGGAATGGACGAAGCTCTAACTGCTACCTTGTGTTGATGAATTTTACAGACGTTGACCCTGTTTGAAAGTGCAATTAAGCGAGACTTTCTAAAATCAGACTTTACAACAACAGACGAGCACCTGCGCTCATGTTCCATCTCTGGGAGTGTTACACATGACGCAGCGGATATTGGGTCTGTTCTTACATTACCATGGATTCCACGGACTAGCGCAGCTGTTGCTTTAAGGCTTTGTGAGATAGACGCATCAATTTATTATATCGGGTGTGAGAAACCAGAACCTGACCAGGATAAGGAAATCAGAGGACATATTGTAAGTTATTTTTCTCTTATTGCAGACGTTTTAGGATCTATCATGAAACGTGTTGATGCATGTTTGCTTTGTGTGCCTTGCTGCTAGAAGTGTGTTATTATCCTTCAAATTGATTTACTTGCCTCTCTGCAGAACTATCCCAGTAGATATGCCCAGGTTAAGAACGATGAACAGACGAAACTAAACGAACTGGAATACGATGATCTGATGAAGAAAGAAAACTTGGCTGACCCAAAAAGTTCAAGGACCAGCTACAAACGCGGTCGAGGGAATCTGGATTATGGACGTCGTAAAAGGTGGCCGAAAAAAGTTAATGGTTCTACTAAATCTAGCCGCACACACCCAAATATCAAGTATAATGAGAAGATGAATCAAGGACCGAGGGAACTGGAGCAAGGAACACAGGTTATGGGGGTACGGGGTCGTCGCACAGTGAGGAAGAGAAGGGCTGAGAAGGGCATTCCAGATGAAGGGTTGTTGGGGCTAGGGCCTAGTAGTAGTACTCAGAATATAGATGAATCCCCAAAAGATTATATTGAGGAATGGGAGGATGAAAAAGTGGATAGGTTCATGAATATGGAAGACGAAGAGAATATGTTGGAAGACGAAGAGAATATGATGGAAGACGAAGAGAACGGCATGGAAGATTACGATAATGAAGAGAACATAAACAATGTACAACCAATCGACTCCGACGAGGATGGCCATGGAGTCGGGTATGCGCAAGGGAATTGGGAGTATGGTATTGATGATGGCACTTCCAACAGATGGAATGGTGATGTAGGGATGGCTAGCGACGAAGACGTGGATTTATCTGAGGACTACAATGGCACTGAAGAGGGTGGAAATGATGATTTAGAAGAAGAGTTAGATGCCGATACCAGCGAGGACTCAGATTGTTCGCCAAATAGGTTAGTCAACAATGGTGGAGGAGAATCTGCCGTTTCCGACGATTATAGTGATTAAAGAATGAGATGATGTTTGAGAAGCTGCTTAGTTTTGATATACCCCTAGCTAGCAGCTGAATGTGTACAGGGGAAACAAAATAGCAGTATTTTCCCCATATGTATTTTAGTTTTAGATCCCTCCATGCTGGCTTTTTACCTAGAAGAGATCCCTAGTTTAATTTACTGGTGGGAAATCGAGCAAGCATTGTATCATTCGTATTAGAGTAATTATTTGATAATAAAAAATTTGTGAGGCATAGTTGCTGCATGTTGTTGTACAAGGGAAAAACATGGCTCTTGCTTACATTGTAGAATTGTCGAAAGTTACCTGGCTCTGTTTTACTTCTACGGCCATTATCTCCCTCTTTCTTTTTACTGTTTTTTTGTTGAAAGAAATATATTGAGAAATTTATCAAATTAGTCAAATTCATAAAATAATTATAAATATGATCACTTTTTAAAAAATGTATTAATAATACATAGTATTATATTAATTAGTATTTGTACATTCAAATATTTTAAAATTTACCCACATTTATATAATTATTTTATGAAAAGATTGTTCACCACAATTTTTTTTATGCGATAAAAACAAGCACCTTGAGGTGCTCAAAACGTAAGATAAGGTGCTAGACTTGTGTCTTGAGACTAAGATCGACCTGATCGTGATCCTTTTATTACATTGCTCTAATTGTTGGTAGATTGCTCTAATTGGAGGTAGACTAGACAAACTAAACACTAACAAATCAACTTTAGTAGTCACAAGACAATGCACAATCTTGTTACACTTTGCAATTAAATCAAAAGGCGACAGAGCCTATATGTTAAATTATAAAAAATCTAAATTTTCTTGTTGAAAATAATGATAGCTTCTAAGACATCATAGTCGTTCAAGATATCAACTGTAATGTCGTTAAATTCATAAAAGTCTCCAAAATTCTTGTTGAGAATATTGATAACTTAGAAAACAATCAGATTCGATCAAAATATGAGAGGAAAAAAAAGAAAAACATCTTCCTCCAACACGGCTATACGTCTTAATGACCAGCACATAAACTCCTCTCAAGATCACGAACCGCTCAATCCAAATCCTCCTCCATTTTCCAACATGTTTCTGCACACTTAAGACAGTTGCAATAACAGAATTTCATAATTTTATGAAAAAAACCCTACAATTATACAGCAATATGGAATCATTCAGAAACATAGCTCACTACAATTACAGTATACAGCAAACTTAAACTCAAATTCAGCTTTTGATCCCAAACTATCCACATTTATTACTTATTCTGCTGCCATACCTGGAGACAGAAGTACAAAAGCCTCGAGTACAGCATTTAAAAAACAGATTTGCAAATACAATTACAAACTAACTTTAACATACTTGATTTTACAAGAGTGCAACAAACAACAGTCTAAGACACCAGGAGTTTCTTTAAACCAGATTTCTGCTCTGAAGTCAAGTATGTCGGGAATTTGATATCGAATTTGATCTTCAAGTTGCCCCTTTTGGAGGGATCCTTTGGTATTGGCATGCCCTCTTTTGGAACAACCTCGACATGGTCTGGATTAATGACATTGTTAATGGGGATGGTTAGGCTCCTTCCATCCAGTGTGGTGACATTGGCTGTGTAACCTGTTAGAGCTTCAGCAAGTGAGATTTTCTTTGTGACAACTAGATCATTTCCATCCCTTGTGAATGTGCTGTGTGGCTTTTCATCTATGATGAAAACCAGGTCTGCTGGAATCACGTTTGGTTGCTCATTTCCCTTCTCTGGGAATGTTATCTTTGTGCCCTTTTTCCAACCGGGCTTGATTTCGATCGTTAGAATCTCTTCCACGGGTAATGTCTTCCTACAGAATAACAAGTGAAATGAAGTGTTATTCATAAAGTTGCTTCTTCTCAAACCATGGAATAGTAAGCCAACAAGAGTTATGCTAAATTGGCATGCAACTGACCAGATAATCAACAGCTAGAAAATACATACACTTCATTTTTGAGAAAGTACACATATCGGACACCAATACTTCCACACTCTTTGGACACATATCCAATACCCTAAATTTTGTGACTAAAATAAGACTATTAGGGTATGTTTGGGGCACCGTTTATCTAAACGGCCGGGTTGGTTATAATAACCCAACCCGTGTTTGCCCCACCGTTTATTATAAACGGTGGTTGGTTACCTAAACCTGCGTGCCCGTTTATCTAAACCTACGTGCTAATTTATCTAAACCTTATATTTTTATTAAATATTTTTATGAATATTGACTATAAAGTTTCCTTAAAATTTCCTAATATATATATATATGATGTTTTTTTAACAAAATTAACTGGTGATTGTTTAAAATAATAACTCATGAATTGGCCTTAATTAATAGTATATAATTTTTTTTTCTTTTTTTTTAATTAGTATATTTTGTTTATTTCAAATTGATTCACTACTTAAACATTAAGATTTTGAAAAAAGAATCTA
>JBBMKA010000026.1:1982298-2007890 GCA_037833695.1 Sechiopsis laciniata
AATAATATCGAGAAATCATATTTATTTATTAATACATGATTGAAAAATTTTAGATTTTTTTTGGCAAAATCAAAACAACTATCAATAATAAAGAAATCGTGTATATAAAAAAAACATTATTTACATCTCCAGTAATAGTAAATGTTTATCAAGATACTTTTTGGTTGCAAACTAAAGTTGAGAACCGCCCACGATTTAGGGAAATATTGTTTTTAATTGAAAATTTAGTGCTTTTTATTTCAATAAATATTGGTTTAGTGACGAGAATATTTGTGTAATTTCAAATATTGTCACTTTTAAAAAAAATTGCAATTATGATCATTAATATTAATAATATGTTCTTATAATACTATATTAATAACCAAAATACTGTATTAATAATCAAAATATTGTATTAATAATGCATAATACTATATTAATAACCAAAATACTGTATTAATGAGTATTTATAATATAGTATTAATGATTATAGATGTAAATACTTTAACTTTTGTTTGTAATTATTTTGTGAGAATAGAATATTCAATATATTTTCCCTACAATACATCATAATTAATACTCATCCAAGAGATAAATATACATAAATATATAATACAACACTAATAAGGTACTTATACTTACCCAAATAAAAAAATACACTATTAATATATTTTGGAATTATTAATACATTAGGCAACTTACTTCATTTGATCTGTACTAGAAAAATAATAATATCCAAAAATTCTTATTTATTTATTAATACATAATTGAAAGATTTTAGATTTTTGACAAAATCGAAACAACTATCAATAAGAAAGAAATTGTGTAACTCAATAAAATCGTAACTTTTTTTTATATATAATAAAGAAAAACGTTATTTAAAAACCCACTATTTGAGGAAGAATAAAATTTTTGGTTGGAACTAAAGAAAAGTGGCACCATTTCAAAAGATTTTATTATTATTATTTTTTTAAAAGTTAGTGCTTTTTTATTTGATTAAGTATTGGTTTAATGTGGAAGGATATTTATGTAATTTTGCTATGAAACGAATTTTCTCTTTAAGAGCAATGGTTTACTTTTGCTAATATTTATAAATTGAAACACGCTTGCAATTTTTTTCTTATTTTGATCTAAAGGTGTAAAAAGCCCATTATTTAAATGAAATTTACTGAAATAAAGAAGTTTGGCGCTTTATAAACATAAAATTAGATGAATTTAATTTATCATGATAAATTCAACTCAAATAAACTATTCAATTAAACAATGTATTGATTCAAATTGTATTTGTTATTGCACTTTTAGCCTTTCCATTGAATTCCTTCATTTTCAAAATATCTACTTTGTTTTTCATTATTTGTAAAACTAGCCCACTACACATTTGCAAAAGTCCTAACAAATTATCAACTACACAAAAATTTAACACATCAAATAAACAGAGTTAAAAGAGAGATATGTCACTATGTACTTCTTTATCACTATCTAAACTCAAGAATCTAAGGCCCCGTTTGATAACCATTTCGTTTTTCGTTTTTTGTTTTTAGTTTTTTATTTTTGAATTTTGGTTTTTTATTTTAAAAAATAAAAATCGTATATATTTGATAACTCATTTTAGTTTTCTATTTTTAAAAACTAAAAACCAAAAAACATATTTGATAACTGTTTTTTGTTTTTAAATATCACATTTTGTTTATATTTTTTTTAGTTTTTTGCTATTTATTCTTGATTTTTTCATGATTTTTTAAAAACAAAAACAAAAATGTGTTTTTGAAAGTTACTTTTTTTAGTTTTTAGAATTCCTTTAATATTTTAATTTTTTTTTTAAATTTAAAAAACAAAAACTAAAATCGGTTATCAAACAAACCTGTTTTTAAAAAATTTAAAACAAAAAACGAAATGGTTATCAAACGGGGCCTAAGTAATTATTTCATTCAAAGGCTAGAAATTAGGTTGAGCTTCTTTCCTTATTTATTTTATATTTCACAATGGAAAGTAGCTTGTTTTTGTTCGCTTTGCAAAGTGGCTTAGCTTATCTACTTCACTCCTCTCCCAATCAGCCAAGACTTGCATATTTTATCACTTTCCTCTTTGATGTTGTTAAGTCTTATACTTCGCACCAAAGAAGTTATCTCTATCGTGAATATTCCTCACAAAATCAAGAATATATATTATGTAAGAATGGAACTAAGACTTTTTCAAAACAAAAAAAGAAAAAAAGAAAAAGAAAAAAGAATGGAACTAGGTAAAAAAAAAAAAAAATCCAATAGACAAATTAAAAATACAAAAGTTAAAAGTAATAGAAGGAAAATGTTACAATATTTTATAGACATGGCCAATTTCTACTGTAAAATCTTATATAAAATTGAATGTATTATATTGGTTATGGTTAAATTTATAACTTTTGAATTCTATCATTTCATTTTTGGGAATAGCGAATAATATAAACCACAAACAAACACATGAAACGATAAGGAGATATCTGAAACACAAACCCAACTCGGCTCCTTCCCATCACTCATTTACCCTTTCTCCCGATTACTGGACCCCACCCCATCCACTTAAAACTATCCCTTTACTTTCTCCCATCTTCCGCCACGTCACCCTCCCACCTTATCAACCGTCACAGCAAGCGCTCACACAGTTCTTACTCTACACCCGGATGCACCCTATCCAACGCTTCAATAATACGACATCTCACAGAATTATCGCCAGAAATTTGTTCCCTCCAGAAATCACATTTCCCTTCCTCTTGAAGTTATGGCGTCGCAGCTGCTCTCACGCGCCACCTCCTTCGCCGGCGGCATTCCCACCCTCCGCAAGTCCCACAGAGAAGCCTCCGCCGGAAACAACCACGTCGCGGTCTTCCAAAGGCCGATCGCCGACGGAGCCAACCTGATTTGGGGACGGCAATTGCGCCCGTCTCTGCTTCTCGACAGGAATCTAGTCTCGGCCAAACGGGACACGATTCGGCCTATTTTGGCGGCGGCCTCTTCTTCGCCCGCCGGAGGCAGCGATTCCGCCGGGTGAGGTTCGTTTCCTCCGTTCTGAACCGGACCGGATCTGAGATTCAGATTCCAACTGATTCTCTGTTTTTTTTTTACTGTTGCAGGGATGCGAAGGTTGCTCCGGTCGGTTTTTTCGAGAAGAATCCGGCGTTGGTCACCGGATTCTTCTTCTTCATGTGGTACGTTTCCGGCTGTTTGTAGAGTTCACGAGCTTTGCACGGTGGACGGCGGTTGTAATTATTGTTATTTTAGTTTTGTGAAATTACTTTGCTGTCCCTTATTGTTTTTGCAGGTATTTCTTGAACGTGATTTTCAATATCCTCAACAAGAAGATCTATAATTACTTTCCCTACCCTTAGTACGTAAAATATTTACTTTCCTTTTAAATCCACGTATTTAATATTTTATTATATTTTTGCGGCTATTAATATTTGGAGAGTTTGTGTACGTGGCAGTTTTGTGTCGGTGATCCATTTGTTAGTTGGGGTGGTGTATTGTTTGATCAGCTGGGTTGTTGGTCTTCCAAAGCGAGCAGTAAGTCAACTCTATTAGCAGCTGATTTAGATTATTTATAAATTTTAATTTAGAGTGTTTAATAACTATCCAAAGAAATAATACTGGGTTTTAAGTTGCAAATATTGTTCAATTAAAAAATATAATTTATTAACCGTTGAATAAAAAAAGATAGTCTTATTTAACTTTTCTAAATCGAATTTTATTTTATTTTAGAAGAGAATCTGATTTTTTAAAGTCAGGTTTCCTTTGAATGGAATTTTAAAAGGCATTTGAAGAAAAATGGAACATTTCTAAGTCCATTGAATATAAAATTAAAAAGTCAAAACTTTGTGCTCCTTCTACCGTTGAATCTAAACCAATGTTGTCTCCTTTTTAAATTTGTTTATTATAATTGGTATCTTTAATTTTAATATCCATTTTTGTCTTTTTGGTTAGTTTATTAGCTTTGATTTTTCAAATAAAGTTGTCCTAATTAACTAGTTGGTAAGAAGAGTTCTTTTGAAACCAATTTCTTACAAAAATAGTATTTTGATTGAGGAGCAAAAGAGATTGAAGTTTTGACTGAAACCCTTCTCTTTTTTTTTTTCTCCCTTTATTTACTTCAAAGACCACACTTTGAGTTTTTGTAACTTGGTACCCTTGTTTACTAAGAAAGTATTTGGACCTCCATTGATTGACTTATTACAACCCAACTCTGTTTGGACCACTAATTATTATAAGAGGTAGGTTGGCCCATACCCTTTCATATCAACTATAATAACATTCCAACCTTGTTCTAACAACTCATGCGGTTATAAAACTTTGTCTTATAAATTTATAATAATTCTTGTTATGATAACCTTCCTCCCATAATAAATTCTACCTTAACCTCGCCAGATATAATAACTCATTGTTTATAATAATTCAATTTTGCCCCCAAACTAACCCTAAAAGTTGCATTGTAAAGAGAAACAAATGTACAATAGCCATATAGAATTTTAAAATTGAAAATTGGATTAGCTTTTTTTTTAGAATATAAGTTGGGTAAGTTATTTTTTTTTATAATTAGCATTGTTTTGTTTTCCAAAGGTTTTGGGAATATGTATTTCTATGGACCTAATGCAGATATGGTAACAATTTTTATGACCAAGTGTCCAAAGCTAGCTACTGTTCTCCGGTTGTGGAATTTGGGTAACTCTCTTCTTTCCATTTTAGTCATGGATTGCTAACATATGTGTTTGGCATGCAGCCCATTGACGGAACCCTCCTGAAGTTGCTGATCCCTGTAGCTTTCTGTCATGCACTTGGCCATGTCACTAGCAATGTCTCATTTGCAGCTGTTGCTGTCTCATTCACACACACAGTCAAAGGTAGACCACCAAATTCACCAGTTATTCAGTTTGCAACATGTTCTTGGATTTTGTCGTTTCGCTTAATATCGTGTTCTTTTTCAGCTCTGGAACCGTTCTTTAATGCTGCCGCTTCTCAATTCATTTTGGGGCAGTCCATTCCAATTACCTTATGGCTTTCATTGGCTCCCGTTGTCATTGGTAAATTCTTGTTTTTTTTTTAAACATGATTGTTGTAGTTTTTTTGATGCATTCTTATACATTACTTGATCAGATCTCTAGTCATATGGATTTGGTTGGATGTTATACCTTGTTTTTGATAGTGTCCTGTTTTGATTGATCATTTCAGGTGTGTCAGTGGCATCCTTAACTGAGCTTTCATTCAACTGGACTGGCTTCATTAGTGCTATGATTTCCAATATCTCCTTTACTTACAGAAGTATTTATTCAAAGAAAGCCATGGTTATCTTCATCTCTATTTCTTTGATTCACTTACACTGGCTTTTGTAATTGGAACTGATTTATGCTCTGTTTACAGACTGACATGGACAGCACCAACGTCTATGCTTATATTTCCATCATTGCTCTCCTTTTCTGCCTTCCACCTGCTATAATTGTAAGTGTAGAAATTGAAAGTTTTTGTATCTAATTAGAAGCTATCATTTTTCACAATCTTGCATTCTGGTTTTCCGTAGGTGGAGGGGCCTCAACTGCTGAAGGTTGGTTTCAATGATGCCATAGCTAAAGTTGGTCTAACCAAATTCGTCTCAGATCTTTTCTTGGTGGGATTGTTTTATCACCTTTACAATCAGGTATGTTTGACTAAATTTTCTCTATTAGAGGCTTAGTTCAATGGTTTGAAGTGAGCAATTTTTTGGTTTGGATGGCTTCACAGTTAGCAACCAACACCTTGGAGAGGGTGGCACCACTTACTCATGCTGTTGGAAATGTGCTCAAACGTGTATTTGTGATTGGATTTTCCATTATTGTCTTTGGTAATGCTTTATTTTGTGTGTTTTTTTTGTATGGTTTTAAATTGCTCCAAGGAGGTGAAAAATCTTTGGTTCTTCATAACTGTGAAGATATGTAATGTTGTTATAAAATTGTCTGGTTGCAGGTAACAAAATTTCAACACAGACTGGTATTGGAACCACCATTGCAATTGCAGGAGTAGCACTTTACTCTTACATCAAGGCTAAGATGGAAGAAGAGAAACGAGTGAGTCCTACCATATAACATGATCTTTAAGTTTAATAAGAAGATTATTTTTTCGAAGAAGAAACAATTTAACTTATGTGTGAAATTACAAAACAAAAGGGAGAACCTTGGAAGAGGATTACAAATAGATCTCATAACTATAACTATAATAGACAAGATCGTTGGCACCAAGCTACAACTAAAGTAGTGATATTATTAATTAGATTTATTTATCTAGAAATTAAAGATAAAATGGCATGGTAAAAGTTGACCGTTTGGATAAGGTGTCTATCACCTGCTAACAAGAGCAATAACTCAACAATATCATGCTCAGTAACATCAGCATACATCCAATGATCTTTAGGTCATGGTTCGAATCTCCTTCCCCATCGTTAAACTAAAAAGAAATGTCTACCGCCTGGTTGAATGTTTTGATTTCTATTTCCACATTTCAAATCGTAATCTCATAGTTGACCCACCGTATGTCTTAATTAATTGAGTTATGGTATCACAAGTTTTTCTTTTTAAATGACGTTTTATTGCTTTTACAGAAAACAAAGGTGACTTAAACAAACATTTGAGATTATGAGACGCAGTGGAAGCGAGGGAAGGATTTGATGTTGTAAATTTTTAAGTAGTTTCATCAAGAAATAAAAGTTATTTCCCCAGAAATATCCTATTGTCATGTACTTGTTATTTACTTTTTTCTCTTTGGCTTATCAATTTTAATTGATTCTGAGGTCAGACATTTGCTGATTTTGCAAGTAGCCAATGCTTTCTTATTGTAAAGCATTTTTATTTTCAAACTACATCGCTACTTGCCGCATGCAAGAACCTTTGCCTTCTTCAATAACATTTTTTTTTCTTCAAATTATTCCATACTATTTTAGTCTATCGATTAAGGTTTATTTACACTTGTTTGAATATATTTTCGATAATTAACCAACTTTAATTATCAATATTAATTGTTTTTTTTTTTTTTTTTTTCTAAATAACAATAATGTGCAAGTATGTTATTCTAAATTAATGTATAAATATGATTTTTATTGTATTTTATTTCAATAATTTTATAAATTATAATTTGTAAAAGGATATCTTAGATATACACCAAAAAAAAAAAAAAACAAAAACCATCAATAGGATATTGTTTACAATATTTTATATATAACTTAAAATGGACAATTTCGGTAAAATGACCAAAATACACACGATTCAATCAGTTTTCAACAAATAGATTTAACCAAATTTCAATTGACAACATTTAATCCGCTCGCTGAAAAAGGTGTAAGATGAGAATTTAAAACAAATGAAATCATATTAATTATAAACAAAATATTTTAAGAAAAATGCTATAATTGTAATACGTAGCCTAAAAATTACTACTATCCGTAGCAATTTACCATGGTAAAATGATATTTTAAATTCATATTTCTGTGAGACATTAAAATCATGTATTTTCTATTTTTTTTTAAATGTATGAACTAAAAGATTTATAATATATTTAACATTAATTTTATGTATCATAAAAGTTTAGGTTAAATGAAGTATATAATCACCGAAAGGGACGGTGACTGAATGATTTTATTATTTGATAGAAATTCAGTTCAACGCCATGAATTCGATCCAAAAAATTAATATTTGACTCTTATTATTTGAATCTAAAACATTTTCATAAATAGACCAATTTTTAAATTATAAACCAAAAAATAAAATATAACGTGTTTGGTCGTGATGTACATGCGGAGAGGTTTTTATGTGCAATAAAATCATTTGATTTCTTAAAAAAAAAAAAAAAAAAAAAAAATTTAAAACCCCACCATGAGTAATGACCAATCATCGACGTGGTTGACTGGGAAAGGGGCCAAAAGTATAATTCATAAACTTGGAGCCCATGTTTGCAACCCAGAGTTCATGACTGAAAAAATGTAGGGCCCCAGAACCTAGAAACTCAGACACGACCTTAAAAAAGAAATTTAAAAAAAAAAAATAGCGGAAGAAAAAAACAAATAGAGAAAAAGAAATATATAAATACACTGAAGAACAAACTTAAAAGTTCATCAAAATTGAGAAGAAGCACATAAGGAAAGGAATTAAAAGAAAAAGGGAAAAAACAAAATGAAAAGCAAAAGTATAGTTTGATATTTTCATTAAAAGCGAAATTAAAAGAATTATGGGAGGTTGGATTAGATTGAGAGGAGACTGTTTTTCATTTGTTCCTACGATTTCTTGTTTCTTTTGCTCATCATTTATTATTATTATTCTTTTATTGTTATTCGATGATGATAATTCTTCAATACTGCTTTTCTGTTCCTTGACTACTACGGTATTTAGGTTAAAGTGGGTA
Organism: Sechiopsis laciniata; assembly: GCA_037833695.1. Taxonomy (NCBI): domain Eukaryota; kingdom Viridiplantae; phylum Streptophyta; class Magnoliopsida; order Cucurbitales; family Cucurbitaceae; genus Sechiopsis; species Sechiopsis laciniata. The sequence continues at coordinate 1,990,665 of JBBMKA010000026.1, forward strand.
AAACGGGAATTGGGGTTTTCAATTTTGTTTCGAAAGAGTGTTTTTTGGTTCTTGATTCTTGATTTCTAGGGTTTGCCTGTTCTGTGCTTTTTTCTTCGATCTTTCACCTTCCGATTCGATGGAAGCTGATGATGTTTCGGACGCCGAAAATCCCAACCAGAATAATGATTATATTAACAAAATTAGTAACTCAAATGAAGGTCTGAACAAGCCCAAGCGTCAAATGAAGACTCCGTTTCAGCTGGAAACCCTAGAGAAAACCTATGCATGTTCGTTCCTTTTTATTTGTTTTAAATTTGTTTATTTTTGTTGTTGTTTACTTCTGGAGTTTTGATTTTTTTGTTGTGTTTGGTTGATTTAATCAGCGGATGCGTACCCAAGAGAGTCGGTAAGGGCGGAACTGTCGGTGAAATTGGGGCTAACCGATCGGCAATTGCAGATGTGGTTTTGCCATAGACGGTTGAAGGAGAAGAGGGAAGAAGGCAGGCAAAAGTCGGCACCGACTCCACTGAATGGACCAACTTTGCCTGATTCTCCCATTGACCATTTGAAAGCGGTAGCGGAGCCCGGTAGTGATTATGCATCCGGGTCGGGGTCGGGTTCGGGTTCAAGTCCATGTGGTGATGTTGGGTTGGGTAATGTGGTACCTAGAAGTGGTGGAGATGATATGCCAATGATGAGAAGGTACTATAAACCTTCAAGGTCTGTTATGGAACTTAAAGCCATTGCTTGTGTGGAGTCGCAATTAGGCGAGCCGTTGAGGGAGGACGGACCTGTTCTTGGGATTGAATTTGATCCATTACCACCTGATGCTTTCGGAGCACCTATTGGTATGACTCATTTTTATATTTTGTTCTTATTATATCATTTTTCTTAAAATATTCGACTACATGTATATGGACATGGACGAATAAAGAGGACTCTAGAAAAGCCGAAGGAGTTACATAAAGAACTCCAATTCGCATTTATCATGGATTGGAGTGTAGAATGAGCACCAAGTGAAGAAGAACACATTTTATCTTCTTGTTTCAGTCCAAATTTGTATTATAGCTTTTATCATACTTGGGATATATTTAAGTAATATTTATGATATTGCTGTACGTTTTGCTGCTCTTGCATTAACATAGGTCCTATGATGTTGTGGCAAGTCACATATCAGTTTAATAAGCAATAACAATGAAGCACCGGGCTTTGAAGTTTGAATTGTAATTAGGAGGTTTGGACATTATCCAAGAATTTTGTGAGGCCAGGTGCAGTGCTTCATTGTTATACTTATTGCTTACTAAACCGATAACCCTTTTTATAAAAAGGGTTAACATAGGCCTCAATGATTATGATAACCCTTTTTGTGAGGCCCTATTTGTGTATTTTTTTTCTACACCCAAACACTATTTATAATAACCCAACCGGTGCCCCAAACATGACCTTGGTGTTAGCTTAGTCCCTATAAAAAATATAAGAACAATTGAAGTGTTTTAAACTAGTTCAAACTTAAAGCACCTTCTCTCTAGTCCAATTGTAATGTAAATGACATTCTTATTGAACTTAGTTTTTTTTCTTGCATAAATATAAAATATTGACTAACATTGGATGCGGTAAAGTTTATTTGTGATTTATTTGAATAGATTTTTTCCATAAAATTGTTTCTTTAATAGATAAATAATGCCTGAAAATACTTGGTTCGATGTTTTTTCAGTTTTATCTCAAAAATCTATTTTATTTGCACAAGTGTCAGTCATACGCTACCATGATCAGATTTTCTCGTGGCATGTTGTTATCTTCTTGAGTGTCTTGATGCTAAACTACAACAGTATTCTTGATGATTTTAGTATTTTGCTGAATATTTGTTACTTCTTGTGACTTAACAGTGGCAGAACATCAGAAGCGATCTGGACATTTCTACGGGGACAAATATGAACAACGGGATGCTAAATTAAATAAAGTTAGTCTATTTTGTTTATTGAATATGGTGTTTCGTTGTACTTTAGCATTTTTAGTTCTACCCAATGGTGACATATTGATTCATCCTGATCTAAATCTTTCCTCATCTTTTTTCTATTTTCTCTATCTCGATTATTCATGATGTTACATTTTTTATGTATAAATTTTTCTATTGAGCATTGAGCAGCTCACAAAAGGTCCTCGCTTCATTTCCCTCCTTGCATTTATGCCTTAGAGAGTTGCTTCAGCATGTCTTTGTGCTTTGGAAAACATTGACAGTTGTAGTATGTGTTTGACTCTTTGTATCTCCTCTATTTGACACCACAGTGAGCCTTTCTAATTAATATTTTATTATGTATATATATTTTAGAAAATTGAAAAAAAAAATACATGCGAAAAACTATTAGTCCACCTTGAAAGGAACTTAAATACAAAATGGAAACAAAGATAATAATTATAAGGTAGGGCTCTAATTTCACCCGATGGGTAACTGTTGTAGTCAACACGTCTCAGAAAAACTCAACCCCCTAAATATATCAAGCTAAATGATCCACAATGTGATAGCGGGAGATGTTGTGCAGAGTCGTTCCTTCCTCCTAAAATGCAGGTAAAAAACTGCCTCCCAACATCTAAGTACAGAAAATCATTATAGAAGGTGCAGAGAGAAGTTCTTAATGAATTTTATATACCAGTTTGATCATTCTCAAATACAGATGTTTTATTGAGTTTATTTAATCAATAATCATTGCATAGTAATAGTATACATCTTGAGTTGATATAGTTACTAGTGGAAATGTTTTACTTGTAAATTTAATTCTTCTGGTTTATCATGTTGAAATGGATTGAATTCTCGTGCAGGCAACTGCAAGGGCATTCCCCGAATATTCATTTCTGCCAGACCAGTCTAATATTAGAGCTGATGCATATGGACCAGTTGCCCAATCACATTATCCAGATTCATTAGTTGAGGTTTCAGTAGCCAGGACACCATCATTTTTGCTTGGTCACGAACAGTTGAACAGGAGCCATAATTATCATGGTCAGGCCTCAAGGGTTCGTCTTCTGCCTCAACAAGAGAAGCAGGGAGTTGCAATTCCTTCTCCTGCTGAAGATAACACCTTTGTTCCTGCAAGGGATTCTTTGGCAAGCATCAGGATGAATTCTCAGTTTACTGATCACCCAATTGTTGGTCACGAAAATGCTTTTCCAAATGATGTCGTCATTAGGATGGAAAGGAAACGCAAGGTATTCCTTGAGCATTCAGAAGATGCTGCAATACTCTCTCTCTCTCGTGAATGTAGAGTTGGAATCATCTTTGATTTATTACTGTTTCTTTTTGTAGAGTGAAGAAGCTCGTTTGAACAAAGAAGCTGAAGCAAGAATGCAAAAAGAACTTGAGAAACAAGATATTTTGAAGAAAAAGGTTTTTATTTATTATATAATTTATTGTCGCCTCTGGGACATCCGATTTATTATATAATTTATTTTTATTTCTAAGTCGTAAAAAATTATTAAAATTTATTTAAGATAATTATGTTATTATTATAAAATTTGATATATGAAAGAAACTACGTTTACAATATTTCTGTTTTTTTACTAAGGAAAATGGAGAGTGACTTCTCTTAGAAAAATAATAAATTTTGTTGCTGGCAGAATGAAGAACGAACAAGGAAAGAAATGGAAAAGCAAGATCGCGAAAGAAGGAAAGAAGAGGAGAGGTTACTGCGAGAAAAGCAGCGTGAAGAAGAGAGATTAAAGCGTGAGGAAAGACGTGAACATGAACGAAGGGAAAAGTTTCTGCAGAGGGAGTATTTAAGGGTAGGTTAAGAAGATTTAAATGTTTGTTTCTTCCTAGCTTCTAGGTTCTTAAGGAAACTTCTAAGATAGGTCACAAGTTATCCTTGCTTACCGTTGTTTACTTCAACTTTAGGCCGAGAAAAGGAGGGAAAAAGAAGCCATTCGCAAAGAAAAGGAAGCAGTGAGACGCAAAGCTGCTATTGAAAAGGCTACCGCTCGCAGAATTGCTCGTGAGTCTATGGAACTTATTGATGATGAACATCTTGAACTGATGGAGCTGGCAGCTGGAAACAAAGGATTGACCTCCATATTAAGCCTTGATCATGATACTTTGCAGGATCTTGAGTCTTTCCGAGGTTTGCATTATTTTTGAGTTGCCACCTATTTAAGTTATTTTTATCTTTCGAGCTTTTTACCTTCAAATATTGCAAGATTAGGTGGTATTGGTAATGTTTTAAAAGACTTAAGCCGGCTTCAAGATTTTTCCTCTTGAAGAGGCGAGGTGCAAGCCTCGTGACATTAGCTAATACATATCATTAATTTGTATAAACAAGTATTGCAAAACATAATGCTTGTACAAAAGTATAAAAACAATCACCTTGACAAATGCCACTAAACAAAAAATTAAATGAATATTTTTAACAACATTACTATTATAAAAAAAAAAAAAATACTAATAAGATCGAGTTATTCTATAATTTTTTTTTATCTTCACTCTTATTTTTTTAAAGAATTGATAAAATTGGACTAATCTTCTAATTATTATACAAGACTTAAAAGACTTTAAGCCTCAATGTGTTTTCATATAGGCATAAGCCTCTTCTGTGAGAGGTGTAAGGCACTTATAATCTAAAGAAGGCGTAAGTCTCGAGGCTGAAAGTTAGAGTATTGCCTCGAGGCGAGTCTCAAGGTGTAAGCTTCAATAACTTTTACAACATTGGTAATTGGTAGTCAGTCATGTGAGCTTAAGGCCTTTGCTTGTTTACTAGTTCAAATTCTTGTACTTATTAAGATAAAATGATAAATGATCCTTCATGTCAATTCCGTTTCCCTATTTCTTTTTATGTTCGAATGAATGAAGTATCTATTCGTAGGCCAATGAATTTGTATTTTTTGAACTATCGTACCTATTAGTTCATCAAAAGGACAAATCAGATTACTCCTGTTACCTATGTATTAAACACTTTTGTTCTTACGATAAGGGACTGAGACATTTAGGACTCATGTTTTTGTTTGCTTAGGGCCTTAGGCCATCTTATTAATATTGTTACCATCATTATCATTATTGTTATTGCTATTTTATAGTTTTCTGAAAATTACAGTCAGCTTTTTTTTGGGGGGGTAAAAAATCTTACAGTCAGGTGTTGACATTATTTTCAGTTTATCTAAGTGAATTTCCACCAAAATCTGTGCAACTGAAAAAACCTTTCAGCATTCAGCCTTGGATCAATTCAGAGGAGAACATTGGTAACCTTCTCATGGTATATCTCAAAGCCTCCTTTGTATAACTTAATGAGCATTTAAGAGGCATGGTAGTGGTTTTGCTTCATGGTGACTTTATTTTTAAGCCGTTGGAGGTTACTTCTACATCTTGTTCTTTAGAAAGTTTTGGAGTTACGGATGTAATTTGATTGACATATCAGTTATTTAGAAGATGTTGCCGGTTCCCTGATAGCACTTTGAGTTTTTTGGTTATGTCCTTCATGTAAATTGTAGTTCATTTTGCATTTGTTATGCTTCATCTTATTAGTATTTATTCTGTCAAGTGATAATTGCACGAGTTTTTGCAGTTTGGATGCTGAAACATCTTTTTGAGAGGAAAAATGGACAGCTAAATATATGGAGTTTGTTTTTCAGGTCTGGAGATTTTTTATTACATTTTCTGATGCTCTAGAGCTATGGCCCTTTACTCTTGATGAGTTTGTCCAAGCTCTTCATGACTATGTAAGTCACCTGTGTGGTCATTTTCTCCCCAATAAAATATTTTAGCTTATTTCCTATCTATTGACACCCTTCATAAATTCAATCCTAGGATTCAAGATTACTGGGTGAGATTCACATTTGTCTTCTGAGACTGATTGTAAAAGATATTGAAGATGTTGCAAGATCACCTTCTGGATTCGGAACGAATCAGAATGGAGTTTCAGTTGCCAACACTGGAGGTGGACATCCACAGATTGTTGAAGGGGTAATCACTTTGAATAATAAACATATTTTGTGTATTCTAAGATGATTCTATTCGTATCTTATCAGAACCATCTGATATTTTTTTTGTGTGTGTGTCAGGCATACGCTTGGGGGTTTGACATTTGCAACTGGCAGAAACATTTAAACCCATTAACATGGCCTGAAATACTTCGACAATTAGCACTATCAGCTGGATTGGGACCTCAGTTGAAGAAGAGGAGTTCGGCATGGTCTGAAATGCGTATCAACGACGAGGTCTATTTTTTCATTCTTTAGCAATGGCCAAATTGTAATACAACTCTCTAATTTTTGTACTTCATTGCCAAAAAATTCATTGTCCTTAAGTAGCAATGTCAGCACGCATGTAAGAGGATGTAACTGTAAATAGTGAAGGGGCTATTCTGTTTAATTATATAGTTAATACTAGATCTCCTCCCACACGAGTATTAATTTGGACCTTCCATGCATGCTTGAACTTTCGTATTCAAATAAGATTTTCAAACAGTCAATGTGTTTTATTTTATTGAATTAATCTTGATTTTCAGGCTAAATGTGGTGAGAACGTAGTTTCTACTCTTCGCAATGGTTCAGCAGCTGAAAACGCATTTGCTATCATGCAAGAGAAAGGTTTGTTAGCTCCTCGAAGATCTAGGCATCGACTAACTCCTGGAACTGTCAAATTTGCTGCTTTTCATGTCCTTTCACTAGAAGGCAGTGAGGGGTTAACAGTACTAGAACTTGCAGAGAAAATACAGGTGAGCCTAATATTTCTGTGCTTTTTATGCTGGCTAATTTAATTAGAAACTTATGCATCAGTCAATTGTACAGAAATCTGGACTTAGAGATCTGTCTACGAGCAGAACACCAGAGGCTTCCATTTCTGTTGCTTTGACGAGGGATACAAAACTTTTTGAAAGAATAGCTCCTTCCACATATCGTGTACGAGCTCCGTATTGGAAGGATTCAGATGATACTGAGGAAATACTTTCTGAAGCCAAAAAGAAAATTCAGGTATTCCAGAATGGATTTTTGGCTGGAGAAGACGCCAATGATGGTGAAAGAGATGAAGAATCTGAATGTGATGATGTTGATGAAGATCCTGAAGTTGATGATGTAGCAACGACATCTTTGGTGAATGAAAATGTTTGCAAAGGAGATGCTAACTTAGGAGTTGAGAATGAGAACTTATGTCGTAATATTGCTGGAAACCCACAAAGGGAAGTTGCCAAAGGTATACCATCGTTTCCCCTAAGTGGCCCCAAGGACACAAAATATTTAGATATAGCTACAGAGAAATATGCTGCTGTTGATGAGACTACTATTGGTGATCATGATCAAGAAAATATGGAGATTGATGAGAGCAAGGAAGGTGAATCGTGGATTCAAGGACTTACAGAAGGTGAATATCATGATCTTAGTGTTGAGGAGCGTTTGAATGCCCTGACCATCTTAACCAGCATTGTAAATGAAGGAAACTCAATTCGCCTTGTTCTTGAGGTAACATCTCTTCTAGTTTTTATCTATGGAATTTATTCATGAAACTTATTCAATCTTTATATATGGAATTTTTATTTTATTTTATTTTAAAAATAATGGTTATGTAGGATCGCCTGGAAGCTGCAAATGCTGTTAAGAAGCAAATGTTGCTAGAGGCTCAGATCGATAAATGTCGCATAAAAGAAGAGATTATTACTAAATCTGATTTTCCAATTCACATAGTGAGCAAGGTGGAAACTGAATTCAATGGTTCCGGTATGGAGGGTGGCCAAAGCCCTTTACTTGTTGCTGACAATAAGAAGAATGTAACAACCCCAAACACAGCAGAAAACCTCGGTAGGTGGCCTAATGAGAGGGCTACTTTAGTGCCAGATCTTTTTCCAGGCCTAGATAACTTTTTGGCTCAACAATGTGGACATGCTTCCAAGAGGTCACGTTCACAGTTAAAATCTTATATTGCTCATCGAGCAGAAGAAATGTACACATACAGGTCCTTGCCTCTCGGTCGTGATCGTAGGCGTAATCGATATTGGCAATTTGTTGCGTCGTCTTCAAGCAATGATCCTGGCTCTGGGAGAATCTTTGTTGAAATGTATGATGGAAAATGGAGGCTTATTGATTCTGAAGAGGTAAACGTTTCGTTTTTGTGGTGCTTGGTTTAGCTTATATATGGTCCTGTCTTTTTAGCATCTTTTTTTTCATTTTTACTTCAAGGGCCATACATCGCATACCCACTACCAGTTCGTGAAATTAATTTATTATAGTGCCTGAAATGTTCTGTTCCATTTATTTTTTTCAGCTATTGGAATAAGGATTTTCTATACATAGTTGAATATTGTACTATGACGGTAACTTCTATCTGACTAGACTTGTTAAAGATCAGACATTAGTAAATTGGAAGCAATTAGTTGTTACATACCTGCTTTAATCTTTCTTGGTCATTAGATTAAATTAATCAATGCCAAAAGAAAAAAGAACTTGGCATCTAGTTCCGATTATCAGGATACCTGATGAAACTTGTTAGTAGATGTACTACCAGTACCAGGTTTTGAGAAAAGTTTCCTTGGAATTTTATGTAATGGTTAGGCACATGCTTTGAAAAAAAATTCCATATAAGATTTATGTTATCTATATAACCATCAAACAGCTGAATTTTGTGGGTGAAATATGTGTTCAGTCTGACAATCATCTTTTGACATTTGCAATGAATGATCTCTCTTACTTGTAGGACTTTGATGCTCTTTCGATGGCTTTGGACACACGTGGGATTAGAGAATCACACCTACGAATAATGTTGCAAATGGTAGAGACATCATTTAAGGAAAATGTTCGGAGGAATCCACAGTGTGCCAATGTGATGGTCCAAAGTCGAATTACTCCTAAAAATGAAAATGAGGATTTGAGTTCTAGTCCTGATTGCAACACCAGTTTTAACAGTCCAAGCAGTACTGTTTGCGGTTTGAATTTGGATACAATGATAACATCATCTTCATTTAGAATTGAGCTTGGAAAAAATGAAAATGAAAAGAAAGCTGCATTTAAAAGGTATCAAGACCTGCAGAGGTGGATATTAAGTGAGTGCTTTAACACATCAACAATATGTGCCATGAAATTTGGAGGAAAAAGGTGCACACCGCTGTTGGACATTTGTGCTTCTTGTCTGTGCTTGTTTGATTCTCAACATTCTCACTGCTCTTCGTGTCATCAAACTTTTGCCACTAACGGGAATGATATTAATTTTCTTGAACACAAGCATCACTGTGAGAAGGAAAGGAAGCCTAAACACTGGGATACACACGCTTTAGATGCATCTCTTACCCTCAAAAGTAGATTGCTTAAGGCTCTTTTAGCTTCCATTGAGGTAAGCAATAACCATTAAGGCCATTTTCAACAGAATTATTTCATTTTTAGATTTAAAACTCATGCCTGCATGTTTTGCTTCCTTGACCTTTATTGGGACTTGTATATCATTAGAAGTTCCTCTTTCACAGGTACATGTTCCATCAGAAGCTTTTCGGTCGTTTTGGACAGAACATAGGAAAGATTGGGGTGTCAGGATGAAATTATCATCGTCTATTGAGGAGCTTCTACAGGTATTTCTGCATATTAAAGTGCTGAGCTCTCTATAAAGTTATTATAAACCTCCAACCCTGGATTATATAAACTGTTGGTAGTTTCTTTTATCAACCCTCGTCATCATATAACTGATTTTGGGTTATCGACTCTCTTCCTCTACCACCTCATAGTAATTGGTTATCACATTTGCTTGAACCAACAGGAATTTGTTTATCGTTTCTGTCTTCTTATTAACATCAATCATTATCAGATGATCGAAATCAGTGGTTGCTTGAATCTGCTTTACTGCACTTTTGTTTGCTGCAAGTGAGCTTGGAGTTACATTTAAATTTTAGTAACATATTTAATAAACTATCATAGGTTGGTCGATTTCAAGAGGATTTTGTGAAACCTAAACGTTATATGGTTTGATCCATGATGGCCACCTACTTTAGAGTTAACTTTCTATGAATTTCCTTGACATCCAAATATTATAGGGCCAAGCAGGTTGTCTCGTGTGCGCAAGCTGGTCCAGACAATCATTTATATATATATAAAAATAATTAATATCCATAGAATCCTGTATCTGTATTATTTGAATACAGAAATCCATTTATATCAAATCCGCTAATCGTTTCTAGTTTTTCTGTTTTCACCATTCTTCAAATGGATGAAGCTTTAATTGCTATCTCGTGTTGATGAATTTTTACAGATATTGACCCTGTTTGAAAGTGCGATTGAGCGAGGCTTTCTTAAATCCGATTTTACTACAACAGACGAGCACCTGTGCTCATGTTCCATCTCTGGAAATGTTATACATGAAGCAGCAGATGTTGGTTCTGTTCTTACATTACCATGGATTCCACGAACTAGCGCAGCTGTTGCTTTAAGGCTTTGTGAGGTAGATGCATCGATTTACTACATTGGGTGTGAGAAACCAGAGCCTAACCAGGATAAGGAAATAGGAGAACATTTAGTAAGTTTTTTTTTCTCCATTGCTCACTTATTATTGCAGACGTGATAGGACCTGTTTTGTGTTTCTTGTTGCTGGAAGTGTGTTATTATCCCCTATAAAACTAATTTACTCGTCTCTCTGCAGAACTTTTCCAGTAGATATGTACAGGTTAAGAATGATGACTGGACTAACCTAAACGAACTGGACTACGACGATCTGATGAAGAATGAAAACTCAGCAGATCCCAAAAGTTCAAGGAACAGCTACAAACGTGGTAGAGGGAGTCTAGATTATGGACGTCGTAAAAGGTGGCAGAAAAAATCAAATGGTTCTAAATCTAGCCGTGTCCGGTCAAATGTCAAGAAGTTGAATCAAGGACAGAGGGCAATGGGACAAGGAGCTCGGGTTATGGAACCACGGGGCCGTCGTACGATAAGGAAGAGACGGGCTGAGAAGAGCATTCCAGATGAAGAATTGTTGGGGCTAGGGCCTAGTACCAGTACTCAGAATATAGATGAATCCCCTAAAGATTACATTGGGGAATGGGAGGATGAAAAAATGGTTAGGTTTGTGGATATGGAAGATGAAGAGAATGTGATGGAAGATGAAGAGAATGCAAACAACATAGGACCAATGGACTCAGACGAGGATGGCCAGGGAGTTGGATATGGGCAAGAGAGTTGGGAGTATGGTATTGATGATGGCACCTCCAACAGATGGAATGGTGATTTAGGAATGGCTAGCGAAGAGGATGTGGATTTATCTGAGGACTACAATGGCACAGAAGAGGGTGGAAATGATGATATGGAGGAAGAGTTAGATATCGATACGAGCGATGACTCGGATCGTTCACCAAATAGGATAGGCAACAACAACAATGGTGCCGACTCTGCTGTTTCCGATGATTATAGTGACTAAATAATGACACTTCTAGAAGCTCTGCATGGTTTTGATATCATTCAATTGCAGCAGCTGAAGTATTCGTGTACTGGGGAAACAGTATCCCCAAATATATTTTACTTTCAGAAACACCCCCTTGAAGGGGGCATTATGACTGGCATTACTTAGAAGATCCCTTGTCTAATTTATGGGTGGAAATCAAGCATTGTATCATTTGTCTTTAGAGTACCTGGTTTGATAATAAAAATTTGTATAGTTATAGTTTCTACATGATGATGTTCTTCTACAAGGGAATGGCTCTTGATTGCATTGTAGAATCGTCGAAATTTTACAAGGCTCTGTTTTGATTATCCTTCTCTCTCTATTCACCTTTCCATTAACATGTTCATCTATACTTTGACGAGGTCGACAATAGAATTTGAACGTATCAGTCCAAAAAACAATATGGATTATTATTATTCACATAAATTGCAAAATACACCCAACAACCACAAGTTCAAATTCAGCTTTTCATGCCGAAGTATCCACATTTTATTGTTTTTTCTGCTGCTATATCTATGGAAGCCTCGAGTTTAAAGTTCAGAAACATATTTCTTTTTACAAGAGTGCAACAAGCAACAGTCTAAGACAACAAAAGTTTCTTAATCCCAGATTTCTGCTCTGAAGTAAGGTATGTTGGGAATTTGATGTCGAACTTGATCTTCAAGTTCCCCTTTTTGGAGGGTTCCTTTGGAATTGGCATTCCCTCCTTTGGAACGATCTCCACATATTCAGGATGAATGACATTGTTAATGGGGATAGTCAAGCTCCTTCCATCAAGTGTAGTGACATGGGCTGTGTAACCTGTCAGAGCTTCAGCAAGAGTGATCTTCCTTGTCACAACTAGATCATTTCCATCTCTTGTAAATGTGCTGTGTGGCTTTTCATCTATAATGAAAACCAGATCTGCTGGAATCACATTTGGCTGCTCATTTCCTTTCTCTGGGAATGTTATTTTTGTACCCTTTTTCCAACCAGGCTTGATTTCTATTGTTACAATCTCTTCTACTGTCATTGTCTTCCTGCAGATAACAAATGGAATGAAGGGTTATTCATAATTCTAAAAAACAATGGAAAAACAAGCAAATAATGGAGGTCAAATGCACATACAACATACCCACTAGCATCAGCTATTTCTCTGGAGATTTTCATCTTCTTGGTTGTGCCTTTGTAGAGATCTTCAAGGCTACATGGCAGCCTCCTTTCAATCGGAGCAGCTTTTCGCGGAGCGTGGCTTATCGGCTGTCCATGTCCTTCACTGAATGAAGCGAACATGTCTTCTCCAAACATGCCACCGCCAAATGACCTCGAGCCGCCGCCGCCGCCCATTCCTCCAAATGGGGATGAAAATCCAAAGAACTCAGCGAAAATGTCGTTGGCATTTCTGGGGTTGAATCTGAACACCGTTGGTCCATCCCCAGTTTGGAAGAACGAAGCACCTCAGCCGGGACCGGCGGCGCCCGGCGGTGGTACTTGACCTTTCAAACCTTCTTCACCGTATTGATCATACACTGCTCTCTTCTGCGGATCGCTCAAAACCTGCCACAAATTTCAACAGAAATTTAGAAAAAACCCTTTCAATCGACACAAAAATTCTTGAGAGCCCAAAAGATTAGGATATCGAAAAACCCCAAGTGAGGAATTGAAAGAGATTAGTTAATTACCTCATAAGCCTCGGAGATTTGTTTGAATTTGGATTCGGCCTCTTTTTTATTGTTGGGGTTCTTATCTGGATGCCATTTCATGGCAAGTTTCCTGTAAGCTTTCTTCAAATCATCGTCACCTGCACTCTTGTCTACCTGCAAAATCTTGTAATAATCTACACCCATTTTGAGTATCTAAGCCTACTCTTCTTCTTGTTGTTCTAAATTTGCCAAAAATTGGTGGAATTGGGATTTTCGATTTTGTAAGAGTTTCAAAGAAATTGGGGTTCAGAGGGGGGAGGCGTTGAGCATAGAAAAAGGGTAGAGGAAGATGGGTCTGGAAGAACATCAAACATCCAGAAACCTGTGGAAGCTTCTAGATGGAATTCTCTATAAAATCTTTTTCCAACTTCTGGAAAAGGAAAAAAAAAAAAAAAAAAAAAAGATTTTTTTTTTCCAAAATATGCCAATGAACAAAAAATAGCCAAATGTGTATGTTACGTTAAATTTATGTCTTTGTTATATAATACTTGTTAGTGACATTACTATACATCAAAGATGTAGTTATTTGGTCGAAATATATAATTGATGTGAGATAATGCGAGTATGTGACCGCAGTTCCTTTTTTCTTTTGAATTCCGTAGGGAGAGTGGGTGAAAGTTGGGAACAATTTTTTTTTACTAATTAAGTTATATTTTAATTAACAATATTAAAAAATAAATATTTTTCAACTTGCATACTTAACAAGGAAGAATGATGAAGTGACTTTAGGTATAACAAAAGTAAATTAACATTTGATATTGATAAAGCATGACACTTAAGGTATTTAACAAATATTTGAAAATACATATCAATTATAATTGGACTAAATTTATTTTGATCATGCAAAATAGTTTATTGGTTATGAAGATATATATTAAAGTTGGTTTTAGACTCAGCGTTGATGAATAGTAGAGTGCCTAATCTTAATTCTCTTTAAATTTTTTGATTTTATATGAAAAAAATATGGCATCTAATTCTATTTTAATCCGGAGTGCCCTTACCTTTAAGCTATTAGTTAGTTGTAAAAGTTGGTTGACTATACTTTTGTGAAAAAAGATTAAAAAAAAAAAATCCAATGTTATAGCAGGTCCTTTCTTAAGCAAAATAAATAAAATGGTAGACTTTATCCATAATAATAATAATAATAATAAATATTTTATATATATATATATATATATATATATATATATATGACATTCAAAAAGGAAAAGGTATACACGAACCAATCAATACTAAATTTTAATTAGAAGAATTCGAGAGGTAGCACGTGAGTAAGACTTCAAAAAAAAAAAAAAAAAAAAAAATCGATCTATGACTTGCGATAACAACAAAGTCTTTTTTTTGTTGTGGTTCAATATTCATTTTAGATTGGAATTGAGAATCTAATCCATTGTTTCGTGATAATTTATTTCAATATTATAACTAAAGGTTCGATTTCGAGAATTGCTATTTGACTTTCATTTATTTAAAAACAACACTATCCTTTTGTAGGGTTTGTGGCCCCTCCCTCAACTTGTGTTGAAAAAAAATGGAATTGAGAAATAAATGATAAAAATTTCTACTCACTAAAACCTAAACGGATACTATGAGCGGGGGATTGGATTTAGGAGTTGGGAGAGGTGAGGAGAGAAAATTATCCAATCTCATATTTTTTGTACATAACATTCTCTCTCAAATTCTCTCAAACTCCTTCTCACATCTCATCAAACATATTTAATCCTATAAAACATCAAATCAAACTTTATTCCAATAAAAATTAATATAAAATTAAAAAAAATTCTCTCTTAAACACCAATTCCAAAACAACAAAATTTAAACATCTCTTTACAAAACACAAGTCCTAAAAAAAAAAAAAAATTCTAACATCTCCTCTCCAAAACATTAATTTACAAACAGATACTTCATCTTTCAAAATCACTCCACTTTCTCTACTCTCTTCTTCCAATCCACTTTCTCTACTCTCTTCTTCCAAACTCCAAAATCCAATCACCCCTCAATGTTTTGAGCAAATAAAACGTTTGTGGATTTAGTGTGAAAGCCCAGGCCAATAGATCAAAAAAAATCTTAATCACAGCCTAAATCAGTCGGCCCAAAACAAAAGGGCCAAGGCCCACACTTAATTTGACTAGTCCACTCTTCTGAGTCAGGTCCATCTACATTTGGGCCTACCAACCGATCAGCATCTCAAACCCGCTTTGAATTAATAATTAAAAAATGTAACCTCATTTCTTGAATTTAATATCATTCAGTTTAACACATGGTAAAATAAAAATAAGAATCAAATTTGGTAAAATATGAGTTTGATCATGGTTTGAAAAAAGTTAGAGTTTAGTCTTCACGATTTCAAAAACTAGAGTTTAGCCCCTATGATTAAAAAAAAGTTAGAATTTAACTTCTTTGGTTTGAAAAAAATTAAAATTTAGTTCCTATTATTTTTAAATTTTAATTTAGTCCATATGCTTTTATAAAACTTAAAATATAGTTCTCGTACGTAATCAATGACGTATCAAATACATGAAAGCTCACTGTTCGCATAAATGATATGATTTTTTTATTTTTATTTTTTATATCAGTCACTTAACTTATAATTTCATCATTGACGCATGAATAATTAACTTTCAAGTACTTAATTGTCTAACGATGAGAAACGGTAAAAACCATTTTTTAAATTTTATCAAATCATAGAGACTAAATTCTATATTTCTTCAAAGCATAGGGACTAAATTATAGTATTTGAAATCATGAAAACTAAACTCTAATTTTTTTTCTTTTCAAACCATTGGTAGTAAACTTATAGTTCACTCAATCAAATACAAACAATTACAAATGCAAATAGGGAAGTTTTCGTCAAATCTAAAAAATAATTATAAATATGGGTTACCTTTAAAAAAAAAGGTTAATTAGGTAAATGTCTACTTTTTTTAGACTTTAAATAAATGTATTCTGATTTATTAATTAGTTATTTTAAAATTGATGGACTGTTTTACACCAAATCTTAACCACTTATTTAAATATAATTGTACTTAATTTAAATAAATGTGTTGAATATCTTTGCAAATTTAAAAGTTAACATAATAAAAAAGATATTTGATAATAAGAGATTTTTTGGGATCAAAATTTAAAAAGAAATAATAAAAAAGACGTTGGGATTTTAAATTATGTCAATACTCTGATATGTATCATTGCCCTATCGCCATTGAAGCCTCTGAAATCGTAAATCTATATCAATACTCTGATGTGTACCATTGTAGCTATGTGATATGTAGGTTATCAGTCTTTGTTGTTTGTAATCTACCCATAATGACAAACTGTTTGATGTTGTTTGAATTGATGACCCTGAATATGTATGTCAATGTATTGATATGTACCACTGTACCTGCTCAATATGTATTTTGGTTTTACTAGATGAGTATTGTCTTGATAATTTGATGATGTCAACCTCTCCTGTTTGTAATATAGACATACATTTAGGTTGAATATCGTTGGTGTTGTAAATCTATAAACTTGTGCGTCATATGCTTCCACATCGATTAGAGTATGTTGTATATATTTAAAAATGTAGTACCAATCCCCCCTGCGCTTCTGTTTCGATGTGCTTTGCCCTCCTTCTGATTTTATTGTAGGATCCAGATTATCTCATGGGCTACCATGGTGGCTGCTACCAATTGGGAGAACGTTGTCTGAGCCCTAATCTTGACCATGTTAACCTTGTAGTTTGAGTACGCATCCCTTTGTCCCTAATTGCATAACTCCAATCCACGCTGTCGTGGAAGCTGTTGCTACCAGTTGAGAGAACGTCGCCTGAGCCCCAGTCTCAATCACGCTAACCTTGTAATTTGAGTACACGTCCCTATCGTCTCAAACCCCGTTGAATGCGACTGTGAAAGTTGCAGTAATGCTAGGGGAAACTTCATTGCAGATGATTATCAGCAAGTGAGTGATCTGGTTGGTTATGCTGCGAGTGGATATGAGGAAATCGATCAAAATCAAGGGTTCTTTGCTGCATAAAATCGTAGATGAAGAGATATGGTTTATTTTTAATTTTTATAAAGTCTTGATTGAAATATTGTGGATGTAAATTAGAAAATGTTTTGATTTAAAAAAAAAAAAAATCAAACATGATGTGGATGGAAATCTCGTGATCTTCCTAAAAAAAAAAATAATAATAAA
>JBBMKA010000026.1:2017060-2054368 GCA_037833695.1 Sechiopsis laciniata
AAAAAAAAAAAAAAAATTCAAGCATATCTTTTTATTGGATATAACACTACTTACATGTCTTTTTTAGATTGAAAGTTTAATAATCAATCCATCTCTACCATTATTGTTTGAGCTAATTTTTGTTTATTTATCAGATCCATAAAGACTATATATTTATTTTATTTTTCATCTGTAAATTTCAATTGTTTATTTATTTTATAAGGTACGTCCCACTCACTTGTGACATTTCACCCCACGACTTCAAATAAATGAAATAGATGTCTTCGATCAAGTTTAACTGATTGAAAACAATCAACTGAAATTGATTGAAGACAATAATAAAAGTTGAAATATTTTAGTCTGTATGAAATATTTTTAAAAAGTTGTCCAAATATATTAAAATAAAGATGCTAGAATTTGCTATCTATGACAAATTCTATCCTATATATTTGACACTGGTGTGTATGAGTCAACTATCTACTACATTTGGTTGACTAAAAATATGTAATATTAAATTTTAAGTAGGTGATTTTTTTTTTTTTATTATTATTATGGATTTAACTTAAGGAGGATAAGCTAAATAAATGGACGAATTATATGGGTTGTAAAGTGGGGAATTTTCCTTCGTTTTATTGAGGTCTTATTCAATAAGAAATTGGGATCATGTAGTGGATAAGGTGCGAAAGAGACTTTCTTCATAGAAAACAGGTTTTTTTTTTTTTTTCTTAATGGGGGAGCTAACTTTCATTCAATCTATGTTGGGTGGCATTCCAACATATTTCCTCTCTTGATTTAGAATGTAATTCTTTTTCTTATAAGAGTGTTGAAAAGCTTACGATGTATTTTCTTTGAGAGGGAGAAGATGAGGGGAATGAGGCTCATTTAGTTAATTGAGAGGGGTCTTTAAGAAGTTCAATCATGAAGGTTTATAAATGGGTAACCTAAGAAACATGTGACAAGGTCTCGTGAGCTAAATGGCCATGATGTTTTCTCTCGAACCCAACACTTTTTAGCGCAAAATTATAATGAGCAATAAGAGACTTTCTCTTTTGGGTGGATTGTGTGTGTGAGCATAGACACGTCTGTGGAAAGACATCCTATTTTTTATAGGAAGCGAAAACATTTTCATTAATATTTATTTTTAATATGCAACGAAGACATTTTCATTGATAAAGATAAAAGTTACGGAGGTCTCGAACCAGAATCTAAACCTTTTCACGGTTAGAAAAATAGACTTTAATGTCAGACAAACCCGACATTAATGGGAAACGACCATTCATGTCGTTTAACTTTTGATGGTTGACGTGCCCAGCCAATCATCATAACTGCCCGTCTTCATATATTACCGTTATAAAAGACTTTTATCGGGCAAAAGAAAGGAATATATGATGACGGTTGGCCTGTCATCATAGGTACCCATCGTAAAAAGAACGGCCTGTCATCAAAATTTAGCCTGAAATAAACATCAAAACTCAATCGGGCAACGAGATCTCGACTAAATAATCGACATCATAGTTCAAAGACATCTCAACAAGAGTGATATTTGGCGTCGATGATACCTTTCCATTAATTCCCTTCTTCTGTAAACACCTCTAAATCTATTTGCTTAACTGCAGTGTTTGTGTTTTGCGTTCTACTAGAATTAGGGAGAGTTTATATGTCGCAACAAACCAAATGGACTCTCTTTTTTAGTTTCCCATACAAAGTTTCTCATTAGTTTTTTAATATGTTTGGACTATTCTTATGGAATAATTGTCTAGTTATATTACATTTGATTGTCATGATAACTTGTAGGAAATTAATTTTAGATAGGAACCTACCATGAACCTGAGACAATTCTCGCAAGAGTATAAGTTTTCTATTGTTCATTTCTCATTGTAATCTTTATCATCAGAGTTTAACTTCTAGAGTCTACAGATGCCATGAGATGGTCAACTGAAGGTCTACTTGTAAAAAGTTTCTAGTGTGTTTACTACCTAGTTTTTCTCTTGTTACTATTTACTTATTTTATTGCTCATGTATAATGGTAATGTAGAATTCTCTACACCATTAAATTTTCAGCAACTTATGCAGTTTTTGAGCTTCAATTAATGAGTTATAAGCCATAAGACTTAATTGTAACGACTTTATAAGTTAAGGATTATTGTTCAGTACTTGCCAACAGCTCTGAACTCAACTAGCATCTTGACTTGATAACCAATAGTTATGAGTTCGAATTCCTACTCTAAATAAAAAAAAAATAAAAAAAATAAAACTATGACCGTAGTACTTTGTTTTTGCATTTTCTTTTATAATTTCAGGCCCAAAATGATAAGGATGACAACCCTACCACTCCACATTGATATGATATTGTGCACTTTGAGCATAAGCTTTCATAGATTTATTTTTGGTTTTACCCAAAAGCGCTCATACCAATGGAGGTGGTTGTCATCATCTTCCCCTTGAGACAACTTTGTTGGCATCCCAACACAAAGCTCATGTTTTTTTCTTCCATCTTATTTCCACACCCAAAGTCTTTTATACACTGATGTTTGGGGACATAATGGTTAAGGTTATTCTCTGGATTTGCAGTGTTTGGCTACTAGAAAAATCTTGAAGTGCAGTGTTGGGCTACTAGGAAAATCTTGAAGCATTTTGAACTGGAAAACCTACCATCCATTTTCTAGAAGCAGTTCTGGCAAGCAAAAGAAGGAGATAATATCTATGTTCAATTCCGCGTTTGATGCTTTATCGAATCTCCCTATTCCCGTGTCTACAATGGTCGTAGCGGTGGCTGCACCAAGGTATGTATTGAATTTTGCAGAATGATGGAAAGTCAGCAGTATTCTTTATGTTCTATATCTGAGAGAAACAAGGTTGCTGATATGATTTGTGATGGAAAAAAGATTTTAAGTCATGTAATCAATTGTTATATTGGGAGCCACCAGAGTTGGCCCCTTTTATTATTATTGAACAATTTGATATAAACCTCTATGGTTCTTGATTAAATTTCCTTTATGAAGAGAAGATAACGTAGAATTTATTCCATGTAAAATATATATCATTGGGAAGTTTATAAAGATGAGAAATCACTCTAGAGAAGAAACTCCTCATTTTGTTTAGGATATTCTTCTCGAAATTTAACCAACCTGCATTGAACTATAGGATGGCACGTAAAATAAAGAAAATCAGGAAGAGGCTAGATGAGATTTCTGAAGAAAAAAAATAAGTTTGGACTAATTGAAAAATCTGAAGCAAGGATACAATATGATAGTCTGCCTCATCAAATGGGAATTCATTCTGCTTTAAATGTAGACAAAGTGATAGGAAGGGATGATGATAAGATGCCCATAATAGCCCTTTTATTGGATATGGATGCTAAAGACCATAATGTTTCATTCATTGCAATAGTTGGAATGGGTGGGATAGGCAAGACAACTCTAGCTAAATTTCTCTACAATGATACTCAACTATCAAACTGTTTCGACCTCAAAATGTTTGGGTTTCTGATCAATTTGGCGTCAAAAGATTAGTAGAAAAAATTATAGAATCCGCATCCAGTAGAAAAGCTAATATACAAGTGATGGATCCTTTAGGTCGCGAGCTTCAAAATGTGATCGGAGGAAAGAAGTATTTGTTGGTTATGGTTGATATAGGGATGAAAGTGAAGAAAAATGGGAGCAATTGAAACCTTTGCTAATGGATGGTGCCCGTGGGAGTAAGATTCTGATTACAAAGTTATACATATATATTAGTAAACTAACTAATTGTTAATTATAAATAAAAAATGAAAAACTAAAAGTACAATAAACTATAAAAAAATATATATATAAATAAATAAATAAATAAATAAATATATATATATATATATATATATATGGGCCGCCCATGTATGTAGAGTGGATAAATGGTTAGCCAATTGCTAGTATATTAATTAATTATCTGAGCTCCATTTTTAATTAATGGTATATTAATTAATTATCTGAGCTCCATTTTTAATTGTTTTGTGCCCAAAAGCCAAAGGCTATGCAAACTAAGGTCTTTGTCTGCCATAAATTTATTGACTAGAGCTAATGAATAATAGAGTACTTGGACATGGAGTTCTCTTTAAAATGGGGCATGAAGCACTATTCTCAATATATATAGTGCCAATCAAATAATGAGGATGATCAATTGTTTATAAAATATTAGTTAAGCCAATATGATGGCCATTGGTCATGGATGGCTCTCATCCTTTGAATCATTAGTTAAGTCATTAAGGTAGGTTGCCTATGCTCTTGTGAAAACCATATATATTCTTTCTTTTTTTTTAATTGAACCAACATTTCAGATTTGAACCCATAACCAATTGGTTATTATGTGATATATGATGTTACTATGATATAACTAGAGAGCTATTCGTTTTGGCAAAATCTAATATTATTATAAGCCTCTTCAACTTTTTTTTTAGTTCAAACAAACTTTCATTAAACAAATAAACAATACAGAGATCTAGCTCAGAAACTAAATTGGACTCAACTCACAACCCGAGTCGGGACCGAACAGAAAAAGAAAAGTCAAGAATAAGGAAAATTCTAACAAAGAAAAAAGTTTTTCATACAATGATCTTAATAAATAAGAAGTAACAAAACTTCAAGAATGCAAATCTAAAAGCTATCTTCAACACTTTTACGGTTGAATTTTGGAAAAGCCTTGTTGGGCGATTCGTCCATCATAAGTTCTACTGAGGTATACGACTCCACCAAGGTAGCTAGAAAAAAATTGATCTCATAGAGATACTAAACCTTTCCCACGAGAACAACTTGTAAAGACCTTCGTAAGAATATTCTTTGTCCACCAACTCATCTTCTAAACCCACCAACAACTTCCAAACTGACGCCGACATACTCAAGAAAACAAATGTTAACATAAATAACTTCAAATTAATAAGATGAAAATATTAAAACCCCATAGAGGCCTAAAAAGTGTAACCACTTTCTTGAATATAAGTAATGCCCAAGATTGGTCCATCTCTCGAACATCCGAGCTTAAGAAAATTATGATGATCGACCTAGGGTACGTCAATTAAGAACATTAGACACCTACTATCTCATTCAAGAAGTTTTTCTTCAAGAATAATTTCTTCATAACCACCTTTATAACCATAAAGTATTTCACACACTTAAATCGATTGCGTATCACCATTATTTTAATTTTATCCGATGATAGAAAATTCATGTGCACATTTAAAATATGAATCCATTGTTTATTCGAATGCTCTAAGCTCAAATTCACACCAGACATGAATTTAAAACCAACGCCATCACAAGACACAGAAGGCTCTTTCTTTATTTTTTATTGATCAAATTATGTGAATATTAATAAATAAAGAAATAGCAGTAATGAACATATATTATTATTATTATTATTATTATTATTATTATTATTATTATTTTGTAATGATTAACATCATAATAATTAATTATGAAAGTTTAGTAGCTCACAAAGATTTAAAAAAAAAAAATCTTTAGATTTTATTGATAAACCTCAAAATGTAGCTCCTAATTAACATAGCCCAATCGATCAAAGCTAAGCCAGTTAGCCCAATAACATAAGCCCCAATAATATAAGGCCCAATTAAACGCCCAATAACATAAGCCCCAATTAAGCTAAGCCAGTCATCTCTTTCATCTCGACGAATCCCCAAACCCTAATCATTTTCAGATACTGAAACCAAATGGAAGAATCGCCATGGCCACAAAAGCTTCAAGCCCTAACCCACATTCTCCTCTGCCCCACCACCACTCCGCCGCTCGCTTCTCAATTCTTCATCGCCACCAAAATCCCCAATTACCTCAATTCCGATTACCCCCCTTTCCTCTGCCCTAAACCCCCAATTTTCCCCTTTCTCTCTCTTCACCTCCAATGGGGTTTCTCTCTCTTCCTCAAACGAATCTCCCGATTCAACCTCCCCAAAACCTCTTGGCGGTCCAAATGCCCCTTTCAAATCCCTCCGCCGTTGATTCTCGCTGATGGTGTCGATCTTGCTCAGTGGGGTGATGAACAGAGGCGAAATTACGTTAGGATTAGGCTTGGAAGAAAGCGGCTCGGCAACGATGTTTATCCTTTGATTCCGATTTTGGTTCCTAATTTGTTGCTGTTTTGTCTTCTGCTTTGGAATCCTTCGTCTTCTGTTGATTGATTTGTTTATACGATTTGGGGATTTTTTACTCTGTTTGATTGATTGTTTCTGATTTCGTATTTGGATCGTTTTTTTGCATTAGGATTTAACAAACTAACAAGCTTTTAGAATTTTTAGTAACCATTCAAAATAATCCTTCAAAATAACCATTTATTTTTAATCTACTAATTTGTATCAAAATAAACATTCAAATGATTTACTAATGGCAACTCTTCCATAAAAATTCACATCCACATAAATCATAGGATATAACAGCTCTAAGTTCATATTCAAAAAAGTTATTAAAAAAACTTTATTTTTCTTTTTGTTTTTTTAGTGCAGGTTAGAGAGGAGAGATTATAAATATTGATTTCAGAGATCGAATTCATAACCGTAAAGTCTTGAGATTAATTTTCAATTACTCAAAGTAATTATTGATTCAATTGCTCATCCAAACACAACCAAAGTAAATGGTAAATTAAAACTAGATCTAAGTGAAGTTAGTTTGAAATTAAGTTCTGGGTTTCTTATTTTACATTAATGGGAGTGGCTGGAATATGGGATCAGAGCCACTGTGACTATGAACGATCTTATCCACAATTTGAACTTTAAATCTCAATTATTATTATTTTATTTTTGCACAATTTATTTTATTTTTCAAAAAATATTTTTTGAGTTTTAACAACGGAATAGGAATCCAACTATGAGCTATTATTTCTGAAGTATTCATGTATGTCATTGAGCTACACAGTAGAGTCTCAACCTCATGTCCTGTTAATTAAAATAAACTTTTAAGAAATAAATGGTATAAAATGTCACTAATCAGTCTAATCTAGCCTTTTCCCTTTTAACAACTCAACTCATGTTTAAACTATAGTGGAAAGATTAAGGTTTCCTTTCATAATTATTTAATTTTTTATTTTTAATTTTAAAATTTAAATCTATTCTTATTCAAATTTTGTATAATGTATTCCACCATTCTTACCATATATTTATCTTTTCTTAAAAAAATAGGTGAATACTAACCAACTTTTAAAATAAAAAACAAACTTTTAGAAACTATTTTTTTTGTTTCTAAATTTTGATTTAGTTTCTATAAATATAAGTAAGAGCTAAATATCTAAGTAAGAACAAAATATGTGGTAAGATAGTGGTTGTAGACTTAAATTTCAAATACAAAAAACAAAAAACAAATATTAAATATGGCCTAAATTATAAAATGTCACAAATCAAATTAAAATATTCAATTTCCTTTTTCACGAAAGAGTGAAAAGTTTAGAATATTGATTAATTTATTTCCACTTTAAATTTCATAAGGTAATTATGTAATTATAATTATTGATAAGTTAGTAATCTATTAAATATATTTAATTAATCTAGTATAAATTTAAACTTTTCATAATTATTTATTCAATTCAAATTATATTCTTATTAAGATCGATTATTTTACTATTAATTCATTAATCTCATAACATGATTTTCTTGTTAAAAAATCATTTTTATGACTCCTTTTATTTTAATTCCATCATGGTGCAATCATGAATGTGTAGTTTTAGGATCTTGAGAAAATAAATGGATTAAGGACTCAATCCATAATAATCACTTATCTAAGAATGAATTTTTATTGATTTCTCGACATCTAAATATTATAGGCTCAGACCAATCAAAGGCGTAAACAGTAAATATATATAAAATCATTTATCAACCAATAATTTATGTACGTCTTATCCATATATATCCATCATTCATAGGTATACAAAAAACCTTGAACCAAAGGTCTTTTTAATCAATTTCAAGTATAATCAAAGTTAGGAAAAGAATATATATTGAGAGATTTAATCCGAAGCTGAATTGGTTCAAGTTTCTTATGTATCTTACCCTATGGCATCTAATTTGAGCGGTTAAACTGAACCTTTTTGTTTTGTAGTATAATTACTTCAATTTTATAATTGAATAAAGTAAAATGTATATTTAATATTCAAGAGAAGCTAATAGGCTATGGCGCGAAAATTAATATTAATAAATTTCAATGATTTATGTACTATAGATACATATGAGAAAATGATGAAAACGATATAGGTTTTGTGTTAAATGATATAAATAATTTAGCCTATAGATTGACCAAAGAATTAACATAGCATATAGGAAGAGAGTGGCGATTGAACCCTAAATTTAACCTTCTCATTGGATACTTTTATTTTCTCTTTACTTTAACTTTATTTTATTGTTTCACTTTATTCCTTACTGCTATGAAAAACATTACATTGTTTTACAATAAAAAAGAAAAAAAAAACATTACATTTTATTTAATGTCAATTATCAAACAACAATAAAAAGGCAAAGTTCATGCATGCGATCAATTTTTAAATCCTTTTAAAATATAACTACTCTCCGCTAATCACGCATATTAAATCTCACTTATTTCAAAGAAGAAGAAGAAAAAAAGATTGCTAATAAATAATAACCGTGTTTCAATTCTCTTTTTTGTTATTTTGTTTTTTTTTATTTATTTTGAAAATATCGTGTTTTAATTGTCAAACTACAAATGTTGAATACTACATTCTTTTTCATACTGCCCAATTAAATTCTATAGTAAAAGGCTACAATTCAAATTTTATTTATTTATTTATTTATTTTTGAAACGACTACGATTCAATTATTATAATAGAAGTACTATACATATATATAATATAAGCAAGTGTTTTGAAGGTATGCTATTATAACTTCAATTGTTATGAAAACGACAATCAACAACCAATGCGAAGATAAAGAAAACATAAAAGAAGAAAGAAAAACAACACAGAAATTTACGTAGTTCACTAAAGTTGTGTTAGTTAGTCCACGAGCAGAGAGAGAGCGCAGTTTTATTAAGGAGAGACGAACAATATAGATTACAGAATGAACATTATAATCGGCTAGGGTTTAATTCGAGTTTATATATGCACTCTCGTTGTATCCTATTAAAGAATGCATAAACAAGAAATGATCAGAGTTGCACAACAGAATGTAGAAATGCAAGATGCGATCAAGTTGCGAAGTGTGAATGTGGGATGTGCTAAACAAAATGCGGAATGCATTGCTGCAATGTGGGATGTATTTGTTGCAATGCTG
Organism: Sechiopsis laciniata; assembly: GCA_037833695.1. NCBI lineage: Eukaryota > Viridiplantae > Streptophyta > Magnoliopsida > Cucurbitales > Cucurbitaceae > Sechiopsis > Sechiopsis laciniata. The sequence goes on from JBBMKA010000026.1 coordinate 2,026,290, forward strand.
AAAGCGTTTACGCAACAGGGGCGAGACCCCCGACTACTAATCATAGGACATTCATTATTCAAGGCATATCTCAACATGAATTATGATAACCGATGTATCGAGATGCAAGTTAGTGTAACAGTAAATTATTATAACATAAGTTAGCATACAAAGACCATAAAGTTATTATAGTTATAGTAAGAATGTAAGGTAATGAATTAATCCACAAATTATTATAATTAGTAACTCAAACACAACATTGAGTTTATATAACCTAACCTAATTCACTCCCAAAACACTCTCCTTATTTTGTTCCTTTCTGAAAAATGTTATAGATATTTGTCTGATATAACTTAATGTGTATAAAAGAGCGTGTTCTTAATAATTAATTAATCTATATTTTTAATTCAATTTGGGGTGGAGGAGGAACCATTAATCACTAGAATGACATTTTTTTTTAATATGTACCTATGTTGAATAAATTCTAATTACATTTCGATTATACTTGTGTTAAAGCCCAGGTAATGTTGCAAACAATAACTTAAAAATCTAAAGACCAGTTTTTGTGAATTCAGTGCAAAGTTTATCACAGATTTTTTTTTCTTATAAAGCTTTTTTTTTTCCTAGTTCATAAGTTGAATTTATGCTTTGTTTCATTGGATAACAGCCTCCATAATACTGATGGTTCAAATGGTAAATTCATTCAAACTTGTATCTTTTTCTTTAAACAATTGCCAATCAATTTCTTTTCTTTAGTCAAGCAGTAGAACTTTAGCTTTAATAAAATCCAACCTTTGTATCTTTCTTTTTCTTCTTTTTATTTTTTGTATTTTTCTTTATTTTCATTTCCATCTTGTCAATTTATTGTTTTTGCTTATATTTCATTTTAGTTATATATATATATAGAGGTGTGGAGCCTTCTTTTACCCACTGTCCAGCTTTTTTCTCTTTTTGAAAACTTCAATTCTGTTTGGATATTAGGTTTGAAATTATTCGGTTGTGGCTTTATGAGAAAAATATTCATTTTCTGCAATATTTAATTTTGGTATCTAAAGTCTATGAGGCTCATTCAAGGGTGAGTTTTATTTTAGGCCACCACCATGTGTTTTGTTAATGTTGAACAATCATAGGCACAATTTTAGGGGAGGCAGAAAGGAAAATAAGAATAAGAAAATTTGCTGACAAGGATATTAGATTTATAATGATATAAATAATAAATGCATTTGTTTAGACAAATTAGGATTAAAATGCTTAAGACTTTGGATAGACAGTTTTGGAAATGAGAGATAGTTGTTGTTATGTGATTTTTTTTTTTTTTTTTTAACAGAGTTGTTATGTGAAATTTGATGAAGATTAAATTTTACTTTATTGAAGGTATATAAGTGGTTTATGAGAATGCTACAAAGTCTTCTAATTTTTCTAATGTATGATAATGTGGGATCATCGATATGATCCCTTTAAGACGATGTTACGTTTGGGCTAACCAATCTTGATTCGTATTATAATTATATTTTATTGGATTGAGTACTTTTTTGGATTTAATAAATTCTAATATCATATTAGATAAGATGAACTTTTATCTCAAAATCAATTAATGATAAAAGAACTAACATATACATCTTATAAATGTTAGAAAATCTCCTTGCTTTTCCAATGTAGTCTATAGACAATATAGAATCTTCAACGAGATCATGAGTGGTTGTGATAGTAGCATTCGTTTGGATTGAAAAGTTACGAAAGATTAAATAAAAGTGATGTTGTATTTAAATAGTTTTTATACATGTTTAAGGGGATGCTTGATTGAGTAATTTTGAGTATATATCGAGGCCGGAGGGGAGACTCGGAATCGAACCTGTGACGCTGTTGTTGAACTGGTTTACAACCAAACAATAAAACCAATTGAACTGATTGAGTAGTTGTGTGAGGAGTTATTTAGAGTGATTAGAATGAAGAGTTATTTTGAGTGATTAGAAATTGAGGTTGTAGTAATAACTCATTTGTATGTAAATTTTTGTAGAGAAGTTTCTGGTAATAGTTAGTTTAAATGTAAATTTTTATAGAAGAATTGCAGCCAATAACTTGTTTGAATGTGAATTTTATAAAGAAATCCCAAAAATGAATAATTAAAAAAGAATGATTTTAAAATGAAAAAATATTCTAAGTGATAAAAAATAAATAATCAATTTGATTGAATTATTTTGATTAAAATAATTCGTTTAAATGTAATTTTTTTAAGCGAAATTCACGATTGAGTGGTGCAATGGAAAGTGGATGGCGCGTGGAAGACCAACAGTTTGTTTGATAAGGATAGGCATCCCCTCGTTGATGGACAAATGCTTCAATTAAGTATTTTGGAAATACTTATTTAATGGTGAGTAAGTATTTTGGAAATATTTATCCACCTTAAAACCACATATTTTTACTTTTTAAAAAAAATTGATTTTGATTGATTTAGAGAGAAATGCTAAAGTGGAGAAAAATACAAAAAAATAAAAATATGTAATTTTAAGGGTGGGTAAATATTTTCAAATACTTGCCCATCGTCAGGTAAGTATTACTCTTTTAAGGGCACATTATCCTTGCACTAGATGCCATTACTTTCTTTTTGTCCCACCCACTGGCCACTACCACAGTTCCCAAATCTTTAGTCTAATAACTTTTTTTTTAACTATCCACAATTCCCAAATCTCTTACTCTAATATATATTTTTTTAATTATAGATACATATTTTAGGTTAGTTAAATTATGTTTTTACCGAAAAAATAGATGGTGGTTATTTTAAAAAGAATTGACAGTGTGTTAATATATATATATTTTTTTTGTCAGTAATTAATTGTAACTTAATTCAACTTTATAATCACGAATTTAATCTTTAAAATCGATGGTTAACTTTTATATAGTATAATCATCTATATATAATTTGTGATTCCCTTCCTAATACATATAAATGAACTAGATCCATTGCTAATAAATGGTTAAATACTTATCAATTTTGCTCATAAAAAATTATATTCAATATTAAAATGTCACTTTAATGAGTCTTTCATCTTTTCCTTTTTTTTTTTTTTTTTTTTTTGAGTACCTTTAATGGGTCTTTTATCAATCAATATTGATGACAAAATTGAAAAATAATATGTATATTGAATAGAATTTATTTATAGTTAATTCTATCAAAGAATTATATAATGCTAAAAGTAGATGATGAAATTGATGGTTTAAGAAACTATTTTCAACTTTCCATTATTTGTCATGTAAATTTTGGCAATACTCATTTTAGGGGGGTTTTCTTGTAATTACCTTACAAATCAAGAGGGAGAAAATCAAACCTTACAACTCATAAGAAATATACTGATATGATCCACCCTTTGAACTATATTAAAGTTTGTAAAAAGAATATTTTTACCATATATATCATTAATTAATTGATGAAAACAATTTTTTTAGATTGTAAATTCCAACTTGTGATTATTAGAATGGTAAAAAAAAATTATACTAGCATCTGCTCACCTCAACTTTAGGTACAGTTAAATATAGATAGCATTTGGTGGTTGTAGCAAAATAATGAATGCATTAGCAACTCCATTATTCAGCTTGTAACATTTTTCAACTCTCAATAATCAATTGCTTCACCTAAATACCACTTTATTTTATTTTTCATCTACCCCTACAGAAACCTATGCAATTTCTTTTCTTTTTTTATGTTCTCTTTTCTTTTTTCCAACTTCATTTAAAATATTACATTAAAAGAAATAGACAAAAGTCCAATATTCTTCCTCCCCTTTAATTATTCATTTGGCCTTTGCTTTCAAGAATAGCAAAAAAGGTCAGTAAAAAAAGAAAAGAAAAAAGAATCACCTCACAGCTTAATGATTTCGTTCCCTCTATGTTCTAGGATAATTTGTGGGTCTCTTTTTTAAATTTATTGTAAAAATGGGTTTTTTTTTTCTCAAATTACTTATTGAAGTGTTTTTTTTTTTAATTCTATAAAATAAAGGATTTTTTTTGTCCTCTTGTGGAGACATCTTTAGCAAAATCATCATTTTATAAACATAACGGTAATTGACAATTATTTTCAATTATGACAATTTTAAATCTCTAATTTATTTAGTGTAAAATTAATAAAAAGCAATATAATCATACCCATTGGGAAGATAATGGACCTTTATTACGCTTCATCTATATAAAAATTGAAAAAACTTTGAGCACGAATGTTTAGGAGAGTCCAACATTTTGTTTATTTCTCCTTCCACACATAATTTATAAAAGAAATTTATGTGGCACCTAATAATGCTATATAAGCAAAATATTTGACTCCCTAGATATTACCTCAATCTCAATTGCATTAGGAAACTTACACATTTGATTTCAAAGTTAAAAATCTAATTATTTTTGGAAATTTTTGAACCACAATAAAAATCTTCAAAATTCTTAATTAACAAATTTGGATAGTTGAAATCCTACTACAAAATTAAAGTGTGATTGATTAGTTGATATCTTACTCTACAATTAGAATCCTATCCTATAATCAGCCAACAATTACTCCTAATTTTTAAAATGGATTTCAAACCCAACCCAATACAAGTCCAAACCACCCAACCAAACACTCCCTCTCAAACATATCTAAACACCACTCTATAAAATAATGTCACCTATATCAACTCTCCTTCACTATACATACACTCAAAATAGCTAAAGCTTTTAGGTTTCTTTTCTCCTTCTTCCCACAACCATTCATGGCTTCTTCACCCAAACTGATTTCATTTCTTTTTCTTCTCACTCTCATCTTCCTTCAAATCCATGCTAGAGAAAGCCACTTCTTCAGCAAAATACCTAACACCAACAACAACAATGGCGAAACCGAAACCGAAATCCCCAACAAACTCGACAGCCCTTTAACAAACCAGGAAAAAACCACCACCCCACAAGACCAACAGCCCAATTTCATCCCTCAAACTCAAGACAACGGCTACGGTCTCTACGGCCACGAATCGGGCCAGTTCCCTCCTTCTGACGACAATAACAACATCAACAACAACAACGATGTCGGTCCTTACAAATCCCAATCAGAGTACTACAACAATAACGGCAACGAAAATTTCCAAAACAGCAACTCGGAGAAGCACTACGATAATTCGTTTTACTACAACAACAACAACAAGAATCTATACAACAACGGACGACAAAACTTCCAAAACACTCGCCTTTCCCGAGACGACTACACAACAACGACGACAACAACTCCGTCTTACGACCACGAAAAATACAACAACTTCAACAACAATGGAGGCAACAATGCTAATAACGTGGAGCGACAAGGGATGAGCGACACGAGATTCATGGAGAATGGAAAGTACTTTTATGACCTCGACATGGAGCCTCACCATTATAGGAGGACCAGTGGCAATTTCGGAAACAACAATTACAACAACAACAACGACAATGGCAATACATACGAATACGGTAATTCCATGGGAAGGTTTCAGAATGATGATAACGCAGAATTCGATGAAGAACCCGATGAGTTTGTGCCATAAATTTCTGTCCACTGCCAAATTATGATAAAAACATATTTAGTTGTGCATTGGAATATGTGTTGTTTTTTTTTCTCCTAGTTTGTTTATTGATTTCATGTTTAAATGTGGTAACTTGTTCATCTTTGGTTTTTTGGATCTGCAAGAAAAAGATATATATGATACACAGATGCTTTGCTTTGCATTATATCAATGGTTAGATGTAAATTGTGCAAGTACTTCTTATAGGTATCTTTGTTTACAATAAGTTAATTTTGTTTAAGCTTTCTTTAGATTTGTTTTTTTTTTTTAATTCAACAACAATCAGAAGTGGAAAATTTAAACCTAAACATTTTAGCAACCATTTTATTTTTAGTTTTTGGTCTACAAAAATTAGCTTACCATTTTTTTTTCTTACTTTAATATCTACATGTTACCTATATTTAGTCTTTGTTTACAATAACTTATATGAATATTCAATCCAAAATGAAAAATTAAGATTTGATTCAAAATTAATTAACTTAACGTGATATCATCATTTTTAAGTATTTATAAGATGTGTGACATATTTCTCTATTGATTTAGAGAATAAAATTTCGATTCTAATCTAATAGGAGTTATTTAATTTAAGTCATACGATGCAATGAATGCATGTTTCCAAAATTACAAAGTATTTGCAAAGAAAATAAATTTGATATTGGGTTTGGTGGTCCATATTTGTGGTAAAAAAAATAAAAAAATAAAATAAAGCGTACCATAAATAAGTAGGTAAGGAGACGATACTCGTGATTCCATTTTCTACTTCTTGAAGAAGCTGTTGAGGGAATTGGTAACAATGATGAAAATTAGATCATTTTGTCTTTGGTCCGGGCCCCACTTCTTGTGAATCTTTGTGGCTACGAGGCTGATTAAAAATGAAAATTAACCAAAATCCCACTAAAACGCACAGTTTTATTATTATTATTTTTCTCCATTTGTTTTTTTAAAGAAAAACTGGTGAAGTAAAATTGGTTAAAATATCGTTTATGGTGCGTTTGTTTTGAGATAAGATAAGATGAGATAAGGTGTTGGGCTTCAACACCTTGTTTGGCCCAAGATGTTCTTCACTTCATCTCATTCTTTTTTTTTTACATTTTTTCATCTTTTTATTTATTTATATTTTTACTTGTTTTCTTATTTTTATTATAATACTATTATTATTTTTTAAAGAAACAATAATAATATTATTATTTAAATATATCAATCTATAATTATAATAATTATATTATTATTATATCAAATATTTATTTAAATAAATTTGAATTTTATTCTCAAAAAAAAAACAATTTTAAAAATTAAAATAAATAGATATATATTATCTAAATTTAAAATTTTTATTAATTAAAAGTTAAATATTTTTATTCTTTGATTAATCATCTTTAATAACAAAAACATTTATGAAACTTTAAATATTTAGAGATAAACTATAAATATCGTATTTATAAATTTATAATTAAAAAAAATTTGTCATAAAATAATATTTTTCTTTTTAATATTAACAATATGTATATCAATATATTATTAAAATAACAATTAAATTTAAATAATTTATACACATTGAATTTTCATTCATAGTTTACAATAGGTTTAAAAGTTTGAACTTATTTTTAACAAACTTAAAAATATTAAATTTATTTTGTTTGTAAAAAAAATGAGATTCAAATTTTGTATCCTCTATTAAGCAACACTTTAAAATAATAGTAGGTAGTGATCTATATTTTTCTTTTGGAAATGGGTAAATTAATTTAAATAATTTTTAGAATTTTGCTTGTATATACAAAAACAATTATAAGTTTCAAAACTTATATGAGTCAACATAGGAATTGTGATTAAAACAAAACTATAACTACCAAAATTTGAGGAGTATTGTTTTACTTTCATGTAATAATTATTATCAAAATGTAACAAAGTTCACTTTTAACTAAAAAAAAAAACAAAACAAAAAAAACAACAAATTATAAAATTTAGGAGTGTTTATGGTTCCCTAGAAACGTCAATGACTAATAAGATAAATATGTATAATTTATTGTTACCTATTAATTAGTATATTTTATTGACAATTCTTTGACCTTCGGTAAATATGAATATGAATGTATAAAAAAGTATAAGAAAATAGTTTTTTTTTAATAAAATAAAAATAAAAATTGCTATCAATATTTTATAATGGCTAGTTTAACCAAATGGTTTTATTTTTATTTTTTAATAAATAGAATCTTGGTATTTTTTAATTTATTTTTATTATTGAAGTCTAACAAATCTTGAAAAAAAAAATTATTAGTGATCTACAAATATTTTAGATTAGTCAAACTTCATTTTTGTGATGTAAAGTTTTTGTTCATTATTATTTTTATAATTAAACAATATTTAGGTGTGAAAGATTCGAAACTTTGATCTCATGATTATTATGCGTACATAATATCATTGAAATTTCATTTCTTTTGAATGTAAACATTAATATGATCAATGGTGATATAATATTAATTTTATATCACTTGCATTTTATTTATGATAGTGATTATATTTACATACTTATGTTAATAGCTAAAGATTTGAGAATAATTGTTTAAAAAAAAATAGAATAATTTTATTGTTAAACAAAACATAAGAGTAAATAAAATAAAAAATCAGATACCTCAACATTTCATCCCCTCTCCCTCCACCCCAAACAAGATTTTTGTGTCATCTCATTTCATCTTCATACACTCAAATAAGATTTTTCTACTATCAACTTCTTATCTCATCTCCTCTCATCTTACCTGCAGTCAAACACCCCATTAATCTAGTTTTGTTCTATTTTAATTCTTCACCTTTTAAAAATTTAATGGTAGTTTTTCTCTTTTGAAGTTTATGCCATTCCATTTCAAAGTGTTTAATTTTAGTTTTTTTTTTTTTTTTCTAAGAACTAATTTTAGTTTTTTTAGATAGTCTAATTTTAGTCTTTATATTAAAAAAAACTTAACTTTTTTTAATAATATTTTTTTAGATTACTTTTTTTTAATAATGTTAATTAATGTAATACAATTAAAAATTAAATGTAGACATATTTTAAAGTTTATAAAAGAAGATGATAAGTTTTTTTATAGCACAAATAAAAAGAACCGCTAATGATTAGTTATAAGTCTTTAAAAAAAAAAAAAAAAAAAAAAAAAAATTAAGAGTAGGAATGAAATAAATTTTAAAGTTTAAAAGCTAAAATTAGATATTTAAAATTCTTAACTCTAAAATAAAATAAATTTCAAAATTGATGATTTAAAATTCGACTTTTGAAAATTGAGACATTTAAATTAAAAGGGATTATTATTTTTTTTTTTTACAATGATATTTATTTTAACCACCAAAATTCAATCGATCTCATTAGCTTATGTGAAAATGGGCTAGGGTTTGATGGTGGCGGAAGGTGAGTGATAAATTCAATGGGGCCGCCGGAAAGCTACGGCGGTGGTCCATTATCCGGCCAGAATTCTACTTTTTTTCTTTTCTTTTTCTTTTGGGATTGTAGGGATTGGATTGCAAATATTTTCTCTACTTTTTTATATCTTTGTTTTCCTTTTTCTTTTTCATTAATTTGTTAAACCTTGCAGCAAATGTTTATTTCAAAAATAAAAATAAAAATAAAAATTATGGGACAAATGGCTTGATCCCGTTTGGGAAAATAATAATTTTACTACTTTTTTTTTACAGTATAATTTTACTACTTTAAATTAAGTGTCGGTGTAATATTGTTCAACTTTACTGTTTTTCTTAATTTGATTCTATGAGTGGTCCATTTTATAACAAAATAGTTTTAATTATTTTTTTTATAGGTATTAGACAATAATTGATAAGTTTGTGTGTTTTTTCTTAAGATAATTATAAGTTTAGGAATATTTATTTGAAGTGCATATCAACGATATATAGGGGTTGTTTGGGGATATTTTTTAAGTTTAGGAATAAAGATGTTTTTCTCTTATTTCAATAAAATGTTGGGTATTTAAAATATTGTATATTTATATCTTTTTTTTTAGAAGAAATATTGTATATTTATATCAAGTTATGCTTAAGGAAGTCTATTTATGATTGTACATGGACAATTAGCTTAAAGAGCACTAAAAATATACAAATTTGATTGTTTGTTTTCTTGGAAAAAAAAACTATTCGATCCAAAAAAGTTTTACATATTATTTCTTTGCAAAGTTGATTACTATGTTTAGAAACAACTCTATCCAGAAATTATAGTTTGGAGACCAACCAAGTCTTATCATTTTCAAAATATTTTATAAACATATATTCTTTTTTTTTTCTTTTTTTTTTTTTTGTAATCATATGTGTATTTGTTGGTAAATGTAAGTATGATGTGTATATTTACCATCACATGAGTCACATCTTTTTATTTATTTTAAAATTATTTAAGAAGATGTTAAGTCAATCCTTTCCTTTCTATTAAATAAAAGGATGTGATTCTCCACATCATACATACTAACAAGTTGGTAAGTTTTGCTCTTTTATTTCATCAATTTGCAAAGAAGAAATTAATTGTAGTTAATCATCATGGAGTGGCTCAATTGGTCAAAGAGAACTTTGAGATGCATAAAGTGATGAATTTAATTCATGATGACTACCTACCTAGAAATTTATTTTTTATTAGTTTCCTTGACATCAAAATATTGTAGGATCATGCAGTATATCCTGTGACATTAGTCGAAGTGTGCAAAAGTTAACCCAAACAATTACGGATATATAAAAAGGGAAAAAGTAATCGTAGATAAGATACATATATGTTTTCATTTTGTTTCTTGCTTTGAAATTGTTTGAAATGTATATAAATATATATATATATAGAGAGAGAGAGAGGGAGGAAAAAAAAAAAAAAAGTGGTGAGTGGGTGTGATTGAAGAGTGTTGCCGCGAATGGCGGATTGACTTGCTTTTATTTTCGCTTCTTTTTTAAAGTTTGGCCTGAATGCGGTGCCCATAACCAAACAAGCGGCTAGCTTTGGCTTTTGTGGGGCAGAGCTTTGCTTAGTGGAATTGAAAATAGGTAAATAAATTAAACCTAAAGCAGTCAATTATCTTTCTTTTTTTTTTTTTTTTTTTAATGTCTACATTGTCTTTAATTTCTGGTAGAAAAAGATAGCGCGTCTTTTTTTCATTATAAATTAAAGAGTGGAATTTGCTTTGACTAATTCTCTTAAATCCTCATACATACATATGAGTAAAAGCTAGCAAATACTTTATAATTCTCACTACTTGTATTATTTATTTGGTGGGATTAATCATACACATTAATTCTAACTAGAAATGTGGTTTGCTAAAATTTTAGCTGAATCAATTGATCATTGATCATCGCACATTAAGTTATTCATCACTTACTATAACATGTTACAAGCAATTCGATGAATGTGTATATATATATATATATGAACTAGTTTTTCATTGTCAATTAATTTTGAGACATATAAAAATTTGATCTAAAATTGATTAGATTAAAGTGCCACCATCTTAAAAGAATATTTGAAAATGTGTAAGGTTGGTAGGTACTCCTCTTATCACCAATTAAATTAAGTATATATACTATCAAGTTTTTTTTCTTTTTTTTACATATTAGAGGTTCTCAAATGGAGGCTTAAAGAGAAACTCAACCCAACTAAAAAATATATGAATTTAGTTAGATTGTTCTAATACATAGAATTGGTATATTGATAAATTAATTAACTTGAAAATTTTAACTTATTCAAAAATATATATTTAGCCCAAATCGAATCAAATCATGTATACCCCTAATTAAGTGGCATAGTTAATTTGTCAATAATAACAAACGACACAAACTATTGCTTAGAATTTATCAATGTATATAAGCTAATTAAATTATATTTTTTCTGAATTTAAAAAATATATATATATAATTTTTCAAACTCATTGCATTTTATAAATTCATAAAACATTTGAAACTAAATTTATAGTTTACATTTATTTTTTTATTTAGGTAAAAAAATGAAAATTGTAATAGGTAACTTATTTTTAAAAAAATAATTACAAATTTAATCAAATTTGAAAACATTTACATCTATGATAAAATACAATATTATTAATGCTCATCATATAATGTTATTTTATTATTAATACATTATTATATATTATTAATATAATATTGTGTATTACTATAATATTATTATTATTAATACCGTATCATTATTAATAAATATGATTATGATTGATAAAAATTTTTTATCTAATTTTGTAAATATTTTCAAATTTAATATATTCCTAAAAAAAACTGACACAACAGATATAATCACAATTACACCGAAACAAGAATGATATGAAATTATTTAAAAAACAAAAACAATTATTTTAAATGAGTACAACAAAGTGACAACATAATGGATTTGGGATTCAGAAATCACAATAATAATAATATCAAAACAAACATAAATTTGAGCAGCACAAAAAAAAAAACTTGTCAGAAGTTAGTTGATTATGTATAACCGAGTCCACGACATGGCGTGAAGTTGAAGAGACAATTATAGATTGTTGTGTCGAATTTTAGGTTGTGCCGACACAACCTATTAATTTGAACAAGAAATGCATACGATTCAATTAATTTCATTAAAATCTGCAACTGCCACAACTGCCAAGCCTAGCTTCCCACATTAATATTCGTTACTCATTTTACGTTATCATTACTACGAGTACCTAGTTACTGACATTCAAACACAGACCCACCTTTTTCTACAAATTCTCATATGTATTTCAATAGGTAAAATGAGGTTTAAAATGTTTTTCAACGATTTTTTTTTTTTTTTTTAATTTTGTATTTGTTTTTGTAAGGTTGAAAATCTCACCTATCATTTATTAAAAAAAATATATATCACATTAAAAAAGTGAAACATCTTATAATATTTGTCTTATTATCAATTAGATTTGAGATAAAACTTTACATTATCTAATATAATATTTAAATCTATTAAATTTAAATGTATTCAATTGAACAAAAATGAAATTTTGTGGTCAATTTAAAAATGATGTCATTTTAAAGTGCATATTAAAGTTCGTCATTAGAAAGTTGAAAATAGCTCTTAAATATTTACGAGACGTTCTCTCTTTATATCAATTAGCTTTAAAGTAGAATATCATGATATATATATATATATATATATATAATAGTTCTCACATTTGAATTTTCTATTAGTCTAATATACGATTCCAATTTTTTAAGATAGAACCAATTGATTAACCAACGAGGTCAATACAATAATTCTTTATAGTTGAGCCAATGTCAGGATAGAAATCCCTTCCAAAATAAAGACTCGTCCTCAACAGAGAGAATAGGAGTCATCCAATAAGAATAATCTAAAAAACATTGCTTAGCTAACAATTCAGTCATCTTTTTACAAAACTTATTACTATGAGTGTAAAGGAAAATCGACAACCCTAGAACCTGGACTACCCAACCCAAACCATAAGAGTTGGGTTGAGTCATAACTTTTTTAAGTTGGATTGGGTTATGATTGAATAGTTTTTAGTGGGTTGGGTCGGTCCTTGAGTTGTCTAATTTTTTGCTCATTCAACTCAACCCAACCCAAACTAAGAATATTATAGACATTATGTGTGTGTATGTAAGATAAATTAATAAGATAGGTTCTTAGCATATTTGTAAGCATTCTAAAAACAAGAATATACACTAACAAGATAAGTAATAATTTAAAGTATAGTATCATGCATTTTTTTAAAACATATTTACGAGCCTATGAATTGAATCTTGAAGAGAAAAAAGGAGAGTAACATAACCCAAGGATCCAACCCAATCCGAAAATCTAAGTTGGGTTGCACTAATGTATAGAGTTGGCGAATTGACCAACTTAAAAAGTTAGGTTAGTCCAAAAAATTCATTCAACCTACCTAACCCGAACCATGTTCACCCCTACTTATTAACGATGAAAAACTCTAACAATTAAAGAAGAAACTTCATAGGAGATAACAAATCATAAACGAATGAGACCTTTACAGACTTATTTCTTTTGGTATAAAGAGTAAATAGTAATTATCTCATAAGTTAACCAACAAACACAAGTAAAAATTTTGAACATAAACAAAAGACGAAGTATAAAATAAAAATCCAATAAAAAAATCAAACTATATTTGAATATAAATTTGATTAGGGGGAAATCATAAATATCAAGCATAGTTTAAGTGGTAGGTAAAAGTTAAAAGTTGGTTGAAACTTACAATAATAATTAGAATATATTTTTTTGTTAAAATTTGTAAGATTGAATTTCAATCCCTAATGCTATTGTTATTAATTAAAAAAAAGTAACAGATCAATTTGCAAATCATTTATGACTAAAATATCAGAAAACACCGAGTTAATTTTGAAAATGTGTAGTGTTGTTTTCAGGGAAAAAAAAAAAAAAAAAAAAGGCTCTAAAAAATGGATAATATAAAGGAGCACGATCTATGGACTAAGGCCCATACTCACAACTGAAGTGAGAGAGAATCGGCCCAAAATAAGTTGGCCCAAAAACATAGTGCAGTAAGCCTGATTGCAAAGGACACATCAGGGATTTAAACTTAAATAACCTTTTTTTTTCTTTTTCTTTTTTTTCTTACAGAATTAAAATAACATTTTTTCACCTCAATATAGTCTACAAAGTTTTTGAAGAATTAAAAATAGGTTAAATGGCACAAGGTTTATCTAATTCGTCTTTAAAAAATATATAAAAAAAAAAAATCTAAAATTTCAATTTTTATCTAACATGTCTATAAAATTTAAAAGGTAAGTAATAAAAATTTCAAAATTTTAATTTTGTGACATATATCTTTTTCTTTTTTGTAACAGTCTCATATATGATTAATCTAGCCTAGGTGAGGCCCTTTTCATTTAATATCTTTAATTTTCACTTCAAGTGTTCCTACTTCAGAGCTAATATGATACTCTAAAATTTAAATTTAATAAAAATATTTTGAAAAATTGTATTTGATAAATTCTCCTCACAAAATAATTACAAGTATAAGTAAATTTTAAAGTATTTGTATTCCTAATATAATATTATATTACTCATTAATAACAATATTATAAAAAAGTATGTGACATTACTTATTAATACTAGCAACTATATTTGTAAAAATAAAAAAAAAAATTAAGTGACTATATATGAAATTATTTTATAAATTTGACTAATCTTTAAATTTCCAAAATTATTTTTATTTGATATCTTACTATTTCTAGAAAATAGACATAGAGATGCGTTTATGACGGGCAGTATTCAACTTTTTTTTTTTTGCCGAGAATTAGTTCCCTGCGTTATAATTTAAATTTAGTCTATAAAAAAACACTTTAAAATATAACAGTTTACAAAAAAAAAAAAAAAAAAAAAGCTACAGCGATTTCAAAAAGAGCCAATAATTTCTGAATGAGACCATTCATTTACGATAACTAATTTTAGAATGAATTCTCAAAAAAAAATAATAATAATAATTTTGGAATGGCCAAATTCATTTTCCGCTCCGTCATTCTACTTCACCCTATGCTTCAGGCAAATTAGACGTAGACATTTATATAACATCACTCTATGAAAATGACAAGTATATTAAATAAATTCATCATTACAAAATTAACATGAATATAACTCCACATGATTAAAATATTAACAATAATTTATTCTTGAGAATATTCAATAATCAAGAAGTTATGATTTTGGAAACCCTTACTCTCAAATGCGGTAGAATTCAAACAAAATATTTTTAATATTTTTAAAATTTTATATGACTACTTTTTCGTAGTGTTAAAAATAAAAATAAAAAATCTTTTAGCAAGTGTTTCATTTTATCTAATTAATTTTAGGTTAGGGTCATTTTTCAAATGTAGTTGGGACATTTTGACGACTGTTTAATTATTTTAGTACAACCTCAAATAGAAAATTTTGAATCTAGCATCTACATCAATATGATACTGGTCAATTACCTTGTCAACACAAATTTATAACTATTTTTTAGTTCAATTTGATAATGTAATTGAACTTTTGCTGAACTATATTTGTGTATAATTAATTGATAATTATTTATTAATCTAGTTTTGACGGGGTTTTAACTTTTATTTTCAAACTTTATTTAAGACTATTATTTTATGTTGGAATTAATTCACATAATGGATTTTTATTTTTTTTATTTATATTTTTTTAAATCAATGAAACTTTCTTAAAACTATTGAATATGTACAATGTTATTATTTTTTTTTTCAAACAAAAAAAAAAGTTATTATATATATATATATTTTTTAATTATAGGTTTTTTTTAGAAATAATTACAGCATGCAGTTGCCTACGTGGTAAAATCTGGACCACTCTTTTATTTATTTTATTTTTTAAAAATATTTAAATAATAAAAATAATAAAAATAAAATGTCCAAATTTTGCCACGTAGGCGGCTGTAGCAGCATGCAATTATTTCTTTTTTTTTTTAACTCTTATTATAGGTTATAATAGTAAGATGAGAAGGAAGATTTTAAAAAATCTTTAATCTCAAATATGACAAAGAATAATATTGTTGGGTTATATGATAAATATATTGAAACAGTATTCATACGTGCAAACTAATTCTAATGCTCGCAAATAAATTATAATAATAAGTAAAATATTGAACCTTTAGTTTTGATGGATAAAAATAAAATTGAAGTGGTTTAATATATGATTTGATAATTAAGAAATTACATTTTAAATCTTTTATTCTAAATGTTAATGAATTATATATTAAAAAAAGCTTTAATTTGAAAGAACAAATATGTTGTTAATTTTTTATTTTTTGAGTAGGTATATGTCTTTTTTTTTTTTTAAAAATTAATTAGTTGGAATTGGAAAAAACAAGCTATTCTTAATTAAGAACTCGTTAAATTGTGAAAATAAATTATGTTTTTAAGAGTAAAATTATATTTATTCTATAAGAAAAAAACTCGTTTAATTTTATTCTTGAAACAATAACTTGTTTTCTCAACTAGGATTAGATTCAAATATATATGATAGTATGCAACAAAGTGTTGACCAGTTTCATCTAAAAATCACTATGTGACTCTCATTCTAAATGTTAATGAATTATTAAAAAAAGCTTTAATTTGAAAGAACAAATATGTTGTTAATTTTTTATTTTTTGAGCACGTTTTTTTTTTTTTAGTTAGTTGGAATTGGAAACGATATTCGAAGATTTAAAAAGAAAAAAAAAAAAGAAAAAAACAAGCTATTCTTAATTAAGAACTCGTTAAATTGTGAAAATAAATTATGTTTTGAAGAGTAAAATTATATTAATTCTATGAAGAAAAAACTCGTTCAATTTTATTCTTAAAACAATAACGTATTTTCTCAACTAGGATTTATATTAAGATTTAAATATGATAGTATGCAACAAAGTGTTGACCGGTTTCATCTAAAAATCACTATGTAACTCTCATTCTATTCGAGAATAGTAGCATATCGGTAAGTTTTGTGTTCTCCTAAATAAATGCAAACTTTTCTTTTTTTTTTTAGATAAATAGAATGAATGAAAAGTCAGTTATTTATTAGAAAAGAGTAAATGTAACGTGGAAGGAAAGCTTGGACTTAGGAGTTTGTTGATCTGCCAAGATTTTAAGCGTAGAGATTGGAGTCTTCAGTCAATGCCTAGTTTTTTAAATTTCATTAATTTGCTCTACAATTAATGTATGCCAGCAAATGCATTATCTTGCAGCGTGTATTTAAGGCAACAAGAATTAATGCCACCTTATTCTATTTTATTTTTCTACAAAGTTAACATTAAATCAATTGGTCCAATTCTATAAAGTATTGTAATTTACTTGTATAAACATGATTATTGGTATAGACAACCTATTTAAAGGAGAGGCACATAAAGTCATTGGAAACATCCCAATATTAGAGGAAATATTCAATTGAAAATACATTTTTTTTACAAAAGTGAAAATACAATATTGTAGCCAATGAATTAGCCTAATAGGATGTTCTTAGAGACAACTGACTTTATAGATTTTTAATTTTGCATATAGCCTTTTGGATGATAAACCCATGTCGGGAACCAAATTATTGTTGCAAATAATGAGATTTTGACAGTAATTTGAATACACGTTCTTGTATTTTTTTTGTGAAGTAAATAAATAAAACTAACTATATATAGGATTAATAAAAGGAATAGCTCAATTAATTGTGTAAGTGCATGTGTGACAACAAATCATAAATTTCAATTTCTATGTTTCAATTATTGTTGAATTCAAAATAAAAAAAGAAAATACTTTTTTTTTTAAAATACATTTTTAATCCTAAGCATATTGTCTAGTTTTAGTTTCATCTCCATATTTCAAAATTCAATACTTTTATCCTAACATTTTGATAATACCACTTTTAATTTTGTATTTTTTAGTTAACTTTTATATTTATTTTTTTAAAAATTAAATTCAAGTTTAATTTATCATTATATTGAATTTAAAATTAGTCTAATCGTCATTTTAGTTGACATTACTTTATTTTACTAACAATTTTGTTATTTCAAAAACTAAAAAGTGAATATTATTAAAATGTCAGAAATAAAATTGTTCAATTTTGAAGTATAAGAATCAAATATAAACTAAATCTCAAATCTAAAATTAAAAAGTTTTTTTTTTCAAAAAAAAAAATCTACCATAGTTAGGTGAATTACTTCATGATCTAACCTAACCTAAGCTTTTTCAAATTCAACAAATGGTTATGTGAAAAGAAAAGAAGGATTGCACGAATGCAATTATTTGCCTTTTTTGTGTTTCCTCTTAGATTATCAATAAGATTTTTTTTAGAAATAAATTCTTGAGAAGTTTGTGTAGTACATTATTCCCATTGGCAAAAATAAAGCTATTATTTATTTATTTCTCACTTTTATATTTAATGTTTAACATTACTTTAGCCTGCCTCTCTAGAAAAAAAAAAGTATACTTTGAGCTCCTTCCACATTTTACTTTTTTCTGTTCTGTTTGTAAAAATTAGCCTGTCTACAAATACTTTTTTTCAAAGAATAATTTTTTTTTTGTTTATAGTTAAATTTAAATACATTTTAAATTTTATAAATTAATGCACGTTTAAAATTGGCAAGTTTTGAAAGAAAAATACTACTTTATTAATATTTCAAATGTTGTATTAGATTTTTTAACGGTCCAATTTTGTTTGGGTCTTGAAAATGTTTTAAGAAATTGATGTCTAAAAATAATACATATTAGCTTAATTCTGTGTAATGAATCATTAATCACGAAATTGTGATTTTAGAAAACATAAAAAGTAGTTGTATTTGAATAAAATTATAAAACTATTAAAAAAATATTTTAAAACAAGTTAAAACCTAATTTCAATCTTAACTAAATTTGGAAATCAAAATCTCTTGTTTTGAAAACTAGCGGGGTTGATTGGAAACCATTTTAAACTATTGAGTTTTTTTTTTAATTTTTTTTAGTGGATTCTTTTAACTTATAATTATATCATTAAAAATCAACTTGTTTGAGCTAACATATTTTATAAATTGCACCTTCTTATTACCTAATATTGATGAAAGTGTACCACACACTTGATTACAATATTTTCTCAATTAGTCAAAACTTTACTTACCCCTCCTAATTTTTTTACTTTTTTTTTTTAACTAAAAAGATAAGATAAGAAATTTTAATAATATCTTCAAGAAGTCTTTGTATCTTAAAGATTTTATATTTGAAGTCTATATACTTTCTCTATTTTATGTAATTAAAAAAAGAAAAAGAAGAATATATGATAAGCTTGAAATTAATTTTAATTGAATTTGATCTAACAGTAATAATAATTTTAATTTAATAAAGATGAATATATTTCTAAAATTTACATAAAGCAAGTTAATAGAGCAATGTTTTTAGAGAAAATTTGATTAAAAAATGTGTCATAACATCAATTTTAAGCTTGAACATTTAAAATTCTCAAAAAAAAAAAAAAAAAAAAAACTTGAACATTTAAAATGCATGAATTTAAATGTAAAAAGTCTTGAATACAAAATTCAAAATGGTATTTTAAAACAAAATTTAACTATCCATAAAAAAAGGAAATAAATTATTAGTGAAAGATAGATTTTAGTATTAATAGTTGAGTAAAGTTAAAATTTAATCACTATAATTTAATAAAATTTAAAAATTAGTCATGTCAATTTCTAATTATTGTTAAATTAACAGTGAGAAAGTTAACTATTCATATGTCAACAATAACAATATGAGTTAAGTAATTAATTGGATAAAAAAAATGACATCATTTATTATAGATACCTCTACAATTTTAATTCGTCAACTATTACAAAGGATAAAAAAAAAAATTGTTAAAATTTATCAAACTGTAATAACTAAATTCTATCTTTGCGACTAAATTGTAATTTTAAAATCATTTACATTAAATTTTAAATTCTTCAAATAAATTATAATTTATAGTTTAGGAAGGAGAAGTATGAAATTGATAAATGAAGAACTACTTATTGAGGTGCATTTACTATTTCTGTTCGTTTTTGGATTTTTTGACGCAATCGAAGTAATTACTATAAGCAAAAGTTCATGAAAATTTAATCAAAACCTGATTGTGATGTGGCCCAAAAACCAACCCATTTTTCTTCACCAAATGGCTACCTTTTCAGCTTCTTGAACCAGCAGCCCAGCCCCTCGTAATTATCACCCATTTTTCTTCACCAAATATCAAATTGAAATTCATATAAAAACCCAAAACCCTCCCTCATCTTTTTCATTCAAGATCTCATTTTGATATTGCTCTATTCAATTAAACCCAAATTCCATAGCCAAAACTCAATGGTTACAGAGGTTAAGCAACTGGGATTTTTTTTTTTCCTTTTTTTTTTATTCTGTGTTTACATTGCTAAATTGGGCTTTTTGTGATTGTAATTTTGATTTTGATTTTGTAGGATATTGAAGAAACTCTAAATGGTTGGCCCCTTGGACTCCAAGTTATGAACACTAGGATTCGAATGGCTGAATCTGAGAGATTAGCTGCTACGGATTCCATTACTAATTTGCATATTCCTTCCAGAAGTTTCTCCTCTCTATCTTCCTCCGAACTCGACACTATGGTTCGTAAACTCATTTATCGTATTAAAATCGATTGGGATCGAAATCAAAATCAGTTCTTGTTTCTTGTCTCTGTGTCTAATTTTTTAGAAATTGACTAATTTGATAACTTTTAAATACATTGCTAATTTGCACATTCCTTCCCTGGTTTTTCCTTCCTCTGAATTCAACACTGTGATTCTTAAACTTATTGGCAAATTACAGCCATATTACATATTGGATTTAAATCAAATGACCCATTTCATAAATATTTTTTAAAAAACATTTTCATAATTATTTGATTTTTATTTTTTATTTTATTTAAACTTGCAACTGCTACTCTAATTTTTTTTTTTTTTTTTTTTTTATTTGATATCTACATTTTGTTTATGTTCTTTTGTAACAAATCAAAATTTGAAAGCTAACACCTACTTCGATAAATATTTTGTTTTTAATTTTTTATTTTTGGAATTTAAGCTTACAACAATCATTCTATCATATGTTTTTTCTTACATAGATATATACATATTATCTATATTTTTAAAAACCAAATAAAAAAATAATTTCTAAAAGTTTATTTTAGTTTTTGAAAGTCGGTTAGCATTCACTTTCTTTCTTAAAGAAAGATGGAATACATAGTAAAAAATCTAAGTAAAAATAAACTTCAATTGTATGATAAATATTTATGCCAAGTCTAATCATGGCCTAAAAATAAACTTATAAAAGGTTTTATTTGAATCTTAATCAAATTACAAAAATTAAAATAAGTTTTCATTTTCTTTCTAGTTTTAAAATTTTGATTCAATTTTGTAAAAAAAAAATATAGGTAAATAGTTGAATACCAAGCATAGGTAATAAATAGTATGTTGCGTTGTAGCCTTAATTTTCAAAAACAAAAAGTAAATGGTTATTAAAGGAAAGATTAATTTCTTGGTTCGTCTTTTCTTAATTTTGGTTAATCTTTTGATATTGACAGTCGACGGTGTCGTTCTTTCAAGACCATAGCGTCTCGCTCGGGCGACTGATCGGAATAAAATCGGTAGACAAGACGTGGTTGTACCTTCCGACAGACGAAACTAAGTGTGTATCGATTAACTCCACACGTTTGGATGCAAGAAAATCGAACGATAATGAAATATCCAGACGAATATGTATTCCAATTGTGATCGGAATCATCTTAAAGATGATTAGAAGTCGGAGAAATTCGAAAAGGTGAAGAATGAAACAAGAAGAAATTGCAAAAATGTATGAAAGATTGAGTGGATTATTGTTCTTTGTGAATTTTGGACCTTACATTATTATTTAGAATGTTGAACAAAATTCTCTTCCTTTTCTCGATCACTTTCTAGAGAAACAAACAGCAACGAAATACCTAGGTTTAATAGAAAAGATATTACCATATATATACTAATATTGTTTTCTTATTTTTGTTGATAAATATTTTTATATAATATATATAAAACTAAATATATGTTAGTTCACGTGGCATACATTTTTACTTTATCAATGTTTTTTAGAAAATGGAAAGAAAACAAAAGAAGCTTTTTAGTACACCATAATAAAGGATTGGTAGATGTGAACTTGCCATCTCTCAATGATACTTATATAAATTATTAGATTATATCTACTTAACAAGAGATTAAGGGCACGTTTGGCTAAGGTGGAAAGGAAAAGAAAGGAAAATGAAAGTAAGTTAGTGTTTAGTGGAAATGAAAGAATACTAAATAAAGATAGAAGAAATGACCTACATTAGATTTCTAAATTTAATAAAAATACCAAATGGCATTCGAGATTGATGGTTAAGAGGATGAATTGAATTTTGCCCCTTTTTTTAAATGTTAAAACTAACCAATCAAATAATTATTAAAATTATTTTAAAAAATTAATTATGTAAGAAATCCATCAAATACAATAATAAAAGTTCACATAGCCCCAAAACTAAATAAATGGGCAAAAGGCCCACAAAATAGGCCCATTCTTTGTTTAGAAAAACTATAAGATCGGATTTCAAAAAAATAAAAAGATTTAACATGTAGGATTTGGAAGTCAATCAGAATCCAAATAGGAAGAATAATTCGAAATCATATAAGGAAATAAAGTTTCAAATCGCATCTATATAAACCGTGACACTAATGAATTAATTCACAACTTCCACTTAATCAGTATTTTGCATAAGATGAAGATTTTGGAAAAGTTGCAAAAGCTGCTAAGAAAGAAGCCGAAGAAAGGATGCTTTGTCGTTTTCGTAGGGGAAAAACAAAAACGATATGTCGTTCCGCTGGACTACTTGTCGTCCGAGAAGTTTAAAGAATTAATATTGTGTCCATTTGAAGACCAAATAGTCTCTTCACGATGTGGAAGAATGGTGATACCCTGCTCCACTTTGTTTTTCGAATGGGTCTTGAATTCGATCAAACTTCAATAGTTTCTACCTAATTAATGTATTTGCTTTTTTTTTTTTTTCTTTTTTTAATTGTGGAAACTAAATAAATATTCAGAAGTTCAATACTTGTATGTACTTGCGTTGATATTAGTTACAATTTGATGATTGGTTTCTATCCTAGCTAGTTGATTTTCTTGGAACAATTCCAAACCTTTTAAATACTTCATGTAAAGAAAGTATGAATTTAGGGTATGTTTGGGGTACTCTTTATGTAAACGGCCGGGTTGGTTATAATAACTCAACCCGTATTTGTCCCAATGTTTATTATAAACGGTAGTTACTTAAACCTGCGTACCCGTTTATCTAAACCTACGTGTTAGTTTATCTAAACCTTATATTTTTATTAAATATTTTTATGAATATTGACTATAAATTTTCTAATATATATGTATATATATGATGTTTTTTTTAACAAAATTAATTGATGATTGTTTAAAATAATAACTCATGAATTGGTCTTAATTAATAGTATATAATTTTATATTTTTCTTTTTATAGTAGTATATCCTTTTTTTTTAATTAGTATATTTTTTTTTTTTTGAAATTGATTCAGTACTTAAACATTAAGATTTTGGAAAAAGAATCTAAAAAAAGAAAAGATTTTTTGAAGAATAAATAAAACAAAATTTGAGGTCAATATTAACTTTAAAAAATAATTTCTAATTCATAACTACATCAATATATAAGTCAAATAGAATATGAAAAAAAAAAATCATTTTTTCATTTTTTTTATTATGTTCAATATTAATTATAAGTTTATTAAAAAAATATATTAATTATTTGTTAACTCTTTTAATTAACTAAAAAAAATTTCATAACTTTCTTACAATAACCTGCACCCAAACACAGTTTTATCACCCTACAATTACATAATCGGTGCTCCAAACGCACCCTTAGCGTTTTAAAATCTAAACATTTTTTTTTTTTGATATCTTGTTCCACTTATTGAATTTGTCAATGTTTATATATATATATATATAATTTAAATTTTTATAAATATAAAGACTAAATTTTAACTCATATGTATTAAATTCTTGTTTGAAGCTAATAAGCACAATAATTATCGAAATGGTAGGTAACGTGTTGGTTTGTTTGGTGGTAATTTCGTTCATCACTAAGGTCACATGTTTAATCAAAAAAATTGATAATGTACTCTCGTTTATTCGAGAGAAGTGATACTCTCTGTGTGTGGTTTGTAGTCATTTTCTTCCGATATATATAAAAATAAAATAAAAACAAAAAGAATAATTCAACACACATAAATGTGTGCATATGATTTAGAAGTTATACGTTAGAAATTTCACACTCTCATTTGTTAATGAACATTATAGGAAAAATAGAATTTTAAAACGATAAGAACTAAATTTATAATTTATAATTTATATTTAAAAGAAGTTAATTATGCTTTATCCAAAAATAAAATAAATGAAGACGGATCCGAGGGCGTAATAGTAATTAGATCCGTGCGATCGAAACATTTGCGCCGTTGGATTAGAGTAATATGATCTCCAAGGTTTCAAATTATGGTAGTACGGTACGAGCTTATACACAGGAACACCCAACGCAAAAGGGCTAAAACCTCAAAGAAAACCCCAACAAAGAAGGAGATTTCACAATTCCTTCGCCAAAATCCCTGAACCATGTCCTCCGCCGCAGCCATGGCCGCTAGGTCAGCTTTCAGATCAACCTTAGGCCGAGCTACCGTCTCCGGCAGATTCGCCAACGGCGCCAAACCGAAATCATCTCCATCTCCGTTCGGCATCCCCAAGCAGAATCCACTCTCCCAATCTCATCGCATTTTGAGGTAAAATTTCGATGGAACTTCTTTGTTATTAAGATTTGTATATGCTTCTGATTGAAATCTTTGTTTTGAATGTGAAGGTCTCCTGTTGAGATGAGTTGCTGTGTTGAATCGTTGCTTCCTTACCACTCTGTTACTGCCTCTGCGTTGCTCACTTCTATGCTTTCCGTTTCTCGTCGGAACTATGCTTGGACTTGTGAAGGTGTTTTCTTGCTCTTATTGCTGAATTGTTCTTTGTAAATGTCTGAATTGTTTGATTCTTTGTGTTTATTGAGTTTTCCTTTGTCTTGTATTGTTTAGTTGTAGCTCTTTGTGTTGGTCGGTTCTTATGCATCTCTTGTTCTCTATCCCCAGTGTAAATGTTATATTTTAGGTGCATTTAAAATTGTGGTTGAGTTTCAAGTGTTCATCGAAAATTTATCCAAGAGGTTATGAGTTGGATCCATAGTGGCAACCTACTCAAGAAATAATTTTTTACGGATTTCCTTGACATTCAAATGTTGCAGGGTCAGCCACTATGTCATGAGAATAGTCGAGGTGGTGACTCATGGATATTAAAAAAATAAGTGCTCATTGAAAATTTGATAGAACATTTTTGTCAATGTTCTTCTGGATGAGAATTTATAATTCATTTTCACCAGCCCATCTCTTACTCTCTTGAGCGATGAAACAGTGCACATTGATTTTCCTTTTGTAGGGAAAGACGAGACTATTTTTGTTGGAATGAGTGAAAGAGTGCACATCAACGATGGAATTAGTGAATTTATTTTTGTTGTTTACCTTTTGAAACTTAGATAAAATGTTACTCGAGTAGATTATGTTTGAAAACCATTCTTTGTTGGGGGTAAATTTGGGATGAAAGATTCAATCCTTTATTCGTCTGACTTTTATTAAGTTAGTGACGGACTGATGGTTGATGAAATTCCAAACAAATTATTCGGATCTTGTTTTATTTCTAATTAAAAAATTTTCATTTGTTTTCTGTTTATCCATTTGATCCTTGTACCGATCTCACCTTCCTGTTTCATGTTTTGGGGTCAGAGAATTAGACTAACTTGTTATATTTTAATCTTTTCTTCTTTTAATGCCCTCTGGTGTTGCACTGTTACTTCTAGTTATTGTCTGGATTTTAAACCAAAAAGTCTAAATAGCTCGGTATTGATTGTTTATCCGGCATGCCAAATTAATATTATAGCATAAGAATGAGAATAGCTGTGTAGGTCAAGTTGCCTATGAATATGAATTTTCTTTTTCTTTGGTCATTGATGGCATTAGTTTAGTAACATGACAAGGATTATGTTGATTTCTTCTACCACTCAGATTGCAATGATGATGTATGATGAATGTCGGCTGGTTCGAGCACTTGCCCTCTAAAGACAAGATGCTGAAATAAAGTCATGTATTGCTTGTTTTTCTTGCACGAGTAGTTCAGTGACATTGGGTTTTTTTACCAGTAGGAAGAAACAAAACTGAGTTCGTGTAGGTTTACATTCACGTTGTTGAGGCATAATTTTGTCAAATCACGATTACAGTTGACACTTACCATTCTTAAGTTATCCCTACTGTACAAATGTTCTTTCTCTTGAAACCTTTGGGACTTTACTTGAGTTCATATCCTTTATTGTTACTTTCTATAAAATGGTGTTTTACATCATCGTCGCCCTGAAAAGTGAAACTTCTACATTTGTTTTTATGTTGTAGATTCTTGAATGATGAATGCTGCTACTGTGCAGGACTTATCTAAGGTAATCAATTCTAGGTTAGCATCCATAGTCTTCCTCCTGAAACTAAAAGATTTGTTATGGACTATCATAAAGACATTAACAACAATAAAATTTTAGTGTTGCTTGCAATCCCCATAGATTGCAGAAAGTAGTGGAAATGAGTCATAGTGCTAGGAGAACACAAAGGGGAATAGTTTTTGGGTTTATCTGCCTTGAACTATATGAAAGAATGAACATATATGAACATTTTAGAAATGAATTTAGTGTGCTATAGCTCTGTTCCTTTGACTGATCCTTTACAGCCATTACTTTACTTGATGGTCTTCCTTCTTGAAATCTTATGATCATTGAAATATGCTATCAGCCTCCCTTCAATTCTGTCCCCATCTTCGATCTTAATGTCGAAAGTAGGTTTCAGATATATACAATTTCAACATTGTGACCTTGCATCCATCATCGAAACTTTTGCGCATTTATAGATCTAACTCCACATGTTTCTTTCTCTAGGATCGTGAGAGATTGCTCATGGTGAACTCTTGGCTAATCGACTTGCTGTGTGATTCTAAACTGTTTACTTCCCTTAGAAGTTTTTAGGGTGGTGCACCCCTTTTCAATTTTTCAAGCTGGAGATTAATAATTTACATGTTTGGTAGTCTTGATGTTTTAGGCATGAAACTTTGAACTTTAGATCAGTTGGTTGTGCAATTCTTAGACAATGTTTATAATCTACATTTTCCCCCTTTTTTGTTGTATTGTAGATGGATGATTACTGTCTGTTGAGATGCGGTGCATCGGTCGTAGTTTCGACAATTTGATTGGAGACCATAAGATTATTGATTAAGATGATACCTGACTTGGTTGATGATTTGAGATTTTCAACTGTAGAATAGTGTTTTATGATTTCATGCAAGGAAACAGTAAGTAATTTTTCTCATTTTTCCTTTTTCTACCACAAGAAAGCTGACTCTTCTTCCTCAACCAACCTCCTCCAAGTCCATAGGAAAGGATGTTAGTTTAGGTGAACTCGTTTTGATATTTATTTCTACTTCGAGAATTTGAGGGCTAAAAATAGAAGATTGTAGAAACTTGTTAATGATGACTGTTTTCATTCAAAAATTAGAAAATAAGGCTTGTTTTATTTTGTTTTCCAATTGAAAAAATAAAACATATTATTGTTTCAAGAACAAAAAACAAAGTAAATCACTATTTTTAATGGTTTAAAGGTGATGTCGTGCCTAAGAATAGAGATATTTGAAACTAATTGTGTGTATGTAAGCATGAGATGGGTCATTAATAGATTAAACAATTGAAGTTGGAAGTGTCAACAAACAAAATCTAATTTTCAATTAATCAACAAGCAACTGAAATTTTATTTGCATATCAATTAGTCGCCTTCCAAATAATAGTTATTAGTATGCTCTTATCAATGTGAACGATGTGAAAATTTTAATTTTATTTTTTCTTTGTGAATCATTTGAAGCGCGTGTATATATATATATATATATTTTTTTTTTTTTTTTTTTTTTTTTTTTTTTTTTTTT